>DWJK01002045.1:0-15423 GCA_018248815.1 Croniades pieria auraria
AGATGGTTTATGTGAAGTTTGCACAAAATCGGTTTAGCGGTTCTTCATTTATCACATTTTTTGTATTTGTAAATGGGGATTTTACAGTCAAATTGAACCTTTTTGCAGATGGAGATTGTGCTGTCAAATTTAAACTTTTTTCAATCTTGACAGTAAAAGCATGTTGTGATGTCATTCATGTGGTCATTTCATTTTGGACGTGCTTCGATTGAAGCAATTTTAATTGGAATATCAAATTCATTGGATTAATTTTTAAAATGACTAGCAATTAATATAATATTTTTTTGTTTGAAAAAATGAATTTGATATTTTCCAATTAAATTTTTTAATATTTCACTTTTATATGTAGCGAAGCATGTACCGGGCCGCTAGTATACAATAATATTGAAAAAAAAAATTTGCTTCCGCATTGTATTTGTCATTCGAAATTTGAAACCGCTTATTAAATAAGTAGAATATTAGTATAGCTAACGAATGTTTTGTACTAAGTTACAATTTTGTTTTCAGGTACTTACTACATCAACACATGGAATAAGAAAATAGTGTAAATAACAATTATCAAAATGAGACTGGTAAGTAAAGCTTGAACAGATTTGTCACTTGCTACTCTAATATGCATAACGACTCTAAAATCTGTAAGGAATAAATAGATTTTGCGGAAAATATAAATAGGCAAAAGGGAAGTGTCAGTGCGCAGTGGAAAGTGCGCACTTATCACAAAACTGGGTCAGTAGTGGCACCGCCCCTTTATCGAACACTGCCGATGTCGTACTGCTCACTTTGCTAAAATGAGCCCTCTTTAAGTCATCACAAGAATCAGTTTGCTCTGACGCTCCCGGGCGCTGCAGACGAGTGTTAAGAGAGAAGTGCAATTCGTTTGCATATTTTTCGGGACTGAAAATGGTACCGGCCGGCGGCCGAACTGCCGCTGAGAATACAGCAACTTTATTAGCCACGCGTTGGATATCTAACATGGCTATCATACTGATAATTGTGAGCTCTTTTTAATACCTGTAGCAGTTGAACTACGTAGTTCTTATGTATCCATTGGTGCACGAAATAGTGATGACAATGATTTCAAGCAGTTGTGTGTAATTGCATATTTATAAATGATAATGAAAGTGCCTTTGTGAATAATTTTATTAATTGTGAAAAATTAATGATATCTTTAAGTAATTCCAATTAGATTTAACCTTCAATTGCAGCAATCCACCAATTGTCCATCTTATAGGAAACGTTATAGATTAAAATTTTATTTTGTACGAGATTGGGCGGAAAGTGAATGCGTATATACTTTATTTACATGGCATTTATTTTTTCTTTAAACTAAATGGTAATTCATAGCTCCCTGCTTATAGTACAGCTTTAGACAATCACAAGGAAATAAATGCTTATTATGTTTCACTTTTGTCATAACCGCAAATGAGATCAATTAAACAGAATACCTGCTAAATATACTATTAAAGTTTTATGAAGAAGTGGATTAAGACTTAGGTGAATTTAAACATCCTTAAAGTTAGGAAAGGGCAGACAACGCACGTATAGGTGACATACAGCATTAATAATCGACATGGTTGTCAACAGTCAACAAGTGAAGAAATTCCCAGTACGACGGTGGGGCGCACGGTGAGCCCGGGCACGGGGGGCGCGTACGATGTGACTCGGATGCGCGAGGAGGAGTTCGAGCGGCTGACCGTGTACATCGTGCCCGACGTGCCGTGCGAGCGCGGCACGCCGGGCCGCGCCGAGCGCACGCTGCCCCGCAGCCTCGCGCTGCGGCCCTCCGCCGTGCTCTCCACCCCCAACACACCGGTAACTACTCGACCCTACAACTCTTAATTAATCTCTGAATATTCCCAATTTCTAATCAGTACAATAGAATTAGTCAATTGTAATTTTAAAAACTAATAACATTAGGTTTGTCCAATAACATTAAAACGAAACAATAATTTTAACTAATATAATGATGAAAATATCTTTTTAGTTATTAACTATTGCATAAATTGCAGACCGAAGGTGTATGGAGTACAGGAGTCATTCCTCGAGGTACTAGATTTGGACCTTTTGAAGGAACACGCACACCGAACAAACCAAATGACAAAGTCTCCTGGCGGTATTACTGGAGGGTAAGTCAAGCCTATTGTTTACACTAATTGCACCGACCTTGTACTTCGCTTTACAGTAATAGTTGAATAAATTGTGAAATCGGTAACGGCTTTGTACATATCTTTCATAAATGCCTAGCATCAAAACATACCCATACTACAGGTATCAAACTAACTAATCTGGATATTTACAACTTTGCGGCTTCCTAAACCCAACACGCCCACGCACTTTTCTTGTCTCTAACTAACCTATTCCTCTCTCTTTTGGGCCAGGTACAGGAAACTGTCAGACATCATACTTATGGAAACATTAAGGTGAGATCGGGCTTCTTTAAATTATAGGTGCTGGTTGCTTGATAAAGTTGTTTAGATATCTTTATTGTTTAAAAACTCATTTTATCCTTATAAACTAATTTGCAAAGGATCGACCTCAATGTCATTTGTTCTTAATAGTACATTAAACTGTTTAAACTAATCAATCAACTTTATATGCTGGTGTTTGTTTAAACGTTGTCCATACAGTGAAAAAACGGTATGACATTGGAAGTCGTCCTTGACTCGTCTACTATTATAAACAGCCTGCTATCAGTTGCACGCGCATTGTAAATATTGCGCACGTGCCACGTGCTCGGCGTAACATGTGTTCCGTCTTCACCGACAAAGTAAACACAATAGCTTCGGCTTTCAACAAATATACATCAGTTTCGTATAGCTAGTTACAGTTTACATAACAGTGTTTCATAAGTAATACCTTAATTTCAGATATTCAAAGATAGTGACTACTATTACCTGGATGGCTCCGACACGAGCGTGGCCAACTGGATGCGTTACGTGGCGTCAGCTTACTCACTTTCAGTGTTGAACCTCGTGGCATGTCAGCACCAAGAACACATATATTTCTATACCATCAGGTAACAACGATATATAATATCACGACACTTTGAATTCGTTGAACCGTTGTATTATGGCGAGTTTACGAGTAGGAAATGAGTAATGTAATAATATGTAAAAGTTTTTGTATTTTTTCAGGGACATAATGCCAAATGAAGAACTTATGGTCTGGTACTGTAAAGATTTCGCAACAAGATTAGGTTACGACATAGATCCAGAGAGGGCTACCTATTCCATATGTAAGTATAAATTGTCCTATTTTCAGACATAGTTTAAATACTAAATATTTTATATTCAAAATATTTTTATGTAACCTGTATGCATAGCTAATATTGGATTATCTTTCATCACAGGCAAAGAAGAAACTATCAAAAAAGCATATGGTTTGCCGCCTGCCCCGGTTCATCCTGAAATTGCCTTTAATCACATGAAATATGTATTAGGACTTACAAATGCAAAAGAACTTCTAGAAACGGAAATTCCCAGCCGTCGAAGAAAAAGAGAGTCAATTGAAAAATCAGGTCACGAAACATCGAACCTTTTGACTCGCGATGAATCAAGAATTGTAAATAAAACAGATAGATCTATTATCAGAGCAGATATATCTACAAATATCATTCACCACAAAGCAGAAAATCCAATAGTAAATGACTGTCCGACATTACTATCACCAAATGGTTTGATGCAACCCCCATCGCCTGTGAAAATGCATCATAGAGACAATCAAACTCTAATAATTCACCAACACAAAGAAAGTACATCGCATGTAGTTATTCATCAATTAGAAAATCCGAGAATACACAGCAATAGGTCTCCTGCACATAATCAACATCTTAGGGATATTCGTGGACCTTCCCCAATGACACAAACCCACCAAGATAAAATTGGAAATAAGTCTCCAATCCTTACTCAATGCGGACCACAACATTATGAACATCAGCTAACTCCTAATGACGGCTCTGTGCGATCTGATGAAGGTTACCACAGCAATGGTTATCACGATGAATTTACACCTCCTGAAGATTCCAGTGACTCAGATGTAGAAAATTATGTTCTGGATTGCTCAAACAAAACAAATGAACCTAAAGAAACTGTTATTGTACAAAAGAATGATATGGACATGCACCGAAACGAATACAGAAAAGTTAAAATTAAAATGCCAAGGGCTTATCAATACCAAAATCATAAAGATATGGATTGTGAAAGTGAAAAGGAGTTAATTATAGCTGAAGAAATTGCTAGTGAGTCACCGAAGAATTTGTCACCTCCTCGTCGTGATCCTGCTACCTCAACGGTAATAGTATTAGAATCATCACAAAATACTATTGTTCCTTTAAACAAGCCATACTATGAAGACGGATCAATATCTCCTTCACCACAACCAGCTTTTATGCGATATTCTCCACCAGATACCAGGATATTGGAAACTATACTAACAGGGAATAGAATAGATACCAACAATAATGACCCAAATAGGAGACAACCGAATGCAACCCCACCTCCATCATCTCCGACCGAAATGGCTTACTCCTATAAGAAAAGTCAGAGATATGGCAATGCATGTAGTCCTGATTCCAGTTCAAATTTAACACCGCTGCCGTCATTATTGCCATTGCCACAACAACTACCAACTCCAAGTGTAGCTTCTGTATATTCCACATCGCCTCCACATTCGATTCCGCATACCACAGAAATCAGAGAAATCCGAGAAATAAGGGAAATTAGAGAGACAAGATACGAAAGTCATTACCCAAACTATTCCTACAGCTTATATTCCCCGCCAAATTCTACAATTATCACACAACTTGGTTCTCCGCCAAGTACTTATTCTCCAACTGTATCTTCGACGCATCAATATGAAAGGACACAGAACGGACAAAGCAGCCACCACTATCCATCATCAACGAGTGTAATTACGCTAAAAAACTGTTCGCAGTTAAGTTTAATACAAAACTCAAATGTGAATAGTCAACTAGTTCCGCAACACGGTGCTATGAGTCCCGATGGTAGTTTGATGGTACCTCCTATGAGCCCGAATTCACAATCATCGCGGGGCTACAGAAGCTTACCCTATCCATTGAAAAAAAAAGATGGAAAAATGCACTACGAATGCAATGTATGTTGCAAAACTTTTGGTCAGTTATCAAATTTAAAAGTGCACTTAAGAACACACTCAGGCGAACGACCGTTCAAATGTAACGTATGCAACAAATCATTCACGCAACTGGCTCATCTACAGAAACATCATCTAGTGCATACGGGAGAGAAACCTCATCAATGTGATATATGCAAGAAAAGGTTTTCGTCAACATCGAATTTAAAAACTCACCTTCGCTTACATTCTGGTCAGAAACCATATGCCTGTGATTTGTGTATGCAAAAATTCACTCAATTTGTTCACTTGAAACTTCATAAACGGCTACACACGAACGACAGGCCCTACGTTTGCCAGGGATGTGACAAAAAGTACATCAGTGCATCAGGACTTCGTACACATTGGAAAACTACAAGTTGCAAGCCCAATAATATTGAGGAAGTCTTAGCTATCACAAATGCCGCTAACACTGAATGTATTGGTGAGTGTACACTTATTAAAAAAATTACATTAAACATTTACACTAATCTTTATATTTGCACATTATCTATATATTTTTAACAACGGACGTTTAGAATTTTATCAATAATTTCATTGTTTTTCTTTTTTATATACTGATATTTTTGTAATATTGCACCATATAACGCGAAAACAAACGGAGATGCGGGAGTAGCCGCTTCGCGTTGCACTTTCTCTTCGTAGGTGAACTACAACTTTCACTTGCGGTGTCTCTGAACGCGGCCGATTTCATTTTCGCGTGCACTTTGCAGGTACCGTCGACAAAGACTGCCATGAAAGAGAGGGGCACGAGGCTTACGAGGTACATTCGGCGTCGCAGGGAGGGCTGGTGGGAGCCGGTGGGGCGCGCGTAACATTGTCGCACAGCGAAGTGTTACTGGGAGGGCACGCGCACACCACCACTCCGCATCTGGTGACTGGCCACGGCCAGCTGTCGCCGGCGGGCCCGCCGTACCGGGCGCTGCACGCGCCGCCGGACCACGAGCCGCAGCACTACAGCGCAGCGGCTGGGGAGACGCGGCCCAGCGTGATCGAGTCCAACCAGCCGCTCATCATAGAGTGCACCTGAAAGCGGCTGTGTCGTCCGCCGCGCTGTAGTCCGACGCCGGTCCGACGTGTTTCTCCCCGCCGCATCATGTGATTCCGCTCTTGTGATCTAACTTTCACTAGTTATTCGTTTATTGTAAAGTGACAGTCGTGGTTAACACTCAGTTCAGTGGCTATGAGATTAACATAAAAACTTTGAAATGTACATTTGTATAAATAATTAACTATTAAGCGCATTGCGGTGTTGTTAAGTACTAAGTACTTGAATAAGGACACGATCGTTTCTTAAAATGTTTCGTCGTTCGCTATAGTATTTTTATTAAGGTCTCAAGCCTATATTTGTGCTAATGCTCAATTTTTCTACGTAGGTTTTCTATTGTAAATATGTTTTATGACAATTTTATTTAATTATAAATTTATATGTACCTATATCTCCTGTAAATATGTACTTACAATTGCGTAAATCTTCTACAGCGTCCTTGTTAAAAATGTATCGATACTGACAAGTACTTATTACTTTATCTCGTTGTTCTACGTCATCAAATGCAAAACTTGAATTACTTAGAAATTCACCAAAGAAGGCCTCGGCAGCTGATTAAAACTTCATACACTTTGGAATTATGAACTCCAGAACATAGACAGTGTCACAAGTCATTTGAGTCACATTGAAAATTATCATGATAAAATTTTAAAGATAGTCGAATTCAAATTAGAAGTAAGTGCCAAAAAAGCGCATAAATATTTTTTTACGTTTTAAGTTATCCTAATAAGATATTCATATAGTATTTTAAAATCGTTGTTCCTAATGAATAATCGGAGAGTAAGCGCATTAGTAAATGCAGCAAGTTAATTTTAATGTAACCTAGAATAAAATGGAGGAATCGTGTACATTGTCCCTACGCTAGAACAAAATGGTGCTTCACATAGTAGAGCGGCGACCGCCCGCGCCGGACGCGTCGCGACGCGCCGCGCCGCGCCTGCACGCGCTCGCTGACTATTTTCTACATGTAATCTTAGTTCACCCGATTTGATAACTACTATGTATATTCCAAATTTCTAGAATTTTAATATTATAATTCTCCTAATCAAAAAGGCTGAAATAAATATGTAAAGTGACGATTGGCGAGTGTTAGTGGTACTGGTTTACATTACTCGTATGTGTGAGTACGTAGTGCGCCCGTTGTATGGCGAAGAAACTACCGTACGGCTTGTGCGTGATGTAGAACCAAAAGATAGCTTTTTGTATATGTCTATTGTTCGTATTTATAAGTAAGATTTTTACATGCAATCACTTATAAATTTAATATCTGTATATTTTATACTTACTATTTACCCACAGAGCTAATTTTTGTATTAAATCAACTGTCTGAAGATTAAATGAACATTATGCGTGCGATTAATAAAATTTTAAATTTTACTAGGCGCGGATTTCGACGAAAGAAACAGATTAAATGTATTAAACTTGAAATTACCTTAATTGAAAATATTTAGAATATCCCATTTATCAATAACTTTTGAACATAATAAAGTTGTAAAATGAGGTTTCAATCGTCGAAATCAAAACGATTCCCATTTCTGACACTTGTTTGAAATTGAAAAAATTTAAGTAAATTTGCAAACTTGTTGTAATGTGACTATAAAAAATATAAACATATAAATATTGATGTTCTATAAATTGCTATTCTTGTTCAACTTCTCGCGATTCCTTAAATTGGTTATGTACATACTGTGGTATATATGTATTTTAAAGTATATAATTAAAATATTTTTGATATCTTAATTAGGTGATATCAGTACCGAAGTCACTGTTTTGTGAAATAAGTGTCAGAGAACTTTTCAAAAGCATTACGGTCTCAGAAAACCGCACAAATTATTATTAAACCATGTTTAAACTTGTTTCTTTTTTGTAAGGCTCTATGCCCTAAAGAAATATTCTAGGCGTCTAGTATAGTCGTGATAAAAATGTAAAAAAACTTATGTTTTGAGACGAAATTATTTAAAAATTGTTTGCGGATCAAACCAATATTGACTCGTCTTGTTTTGTTGTAAATATTATTCCCAACTATCAGTCGCTATACAACCTTAAACTGTGTATTAATATTGTATAAAAGTATACTTAAATATCTAAGAAAGATAGATCGTTCATACATAATGTTATAAAATTAATACAATGCGTATCTTACGGTACATCCAAATAAGCAATATATTACTGTATTGTATTAATCGTTCTGCCGATATTTATATGAACATTCGGATATACCTTGTGATAAGGTACTATGATTATTTAATATGCCAGAAATAACTATACTCACTGTAAAGGCCTGTAAGTTTGTACACTTCGTCAATAATTTTTTTACAACACCAAATCCATTAAAACAGGAGTAAATCTGACGCAGTTGTTTTATTCAATATTTCTAATATTTTAATATTATAACAATTTAAATATCTCGGCGATATCGTAGAACAGATCTAATTATATATACGAGTAGTTATACATCTGAGTCAAAACTTCAGTAATAAACAATATCGAGCGTAAAATTTTGTATAACTTAACAAATTTCATTAGAAAACTGAATAAATTATTTTAATACAGATCCTTATAATTAATTAGCTATATGCTAAGTATTATTTGAGTAATAGTTTACTTCATTTATCAAGAAAATAGATCGGTGACAAACTATTCTGTCACCACCACCGCAATGAGTGGTACTCGTATTAGTCATCCAATTACAATGGTTTTTTCATCATTATCCTGGGTTAGTAGTAGTGTTCGTATTGTCCAGCTTTGGTGTAAACAAGCATTTCAAAGAATGCATCATAGCCCCTCATAGTTATAACAAGTCAAGTCTCATCTAGTGGTAGAAGCCCAAATATTCCCGACCCCCTTAGAGGCCAAGGAGCAGTGTCTGAGCTAACATGTTACTGTTTCGGATGTGCTATTTATTATTGTCAAGCAAAGTGGTAATAGTCTAGGTAGATTCCGGCTCCGGGATCTGGGTTTCAAATAATATATACTGGGTCTAACTAACCTCTGAATTTAGAGTCTTCAGAGTTTTAATATTAAATCTCGCTTGAAATAAAAGTGAAAAAACTTACATACTGGAGATACTCCATTAACATACACGATGGCTGTCACGTGTGCTTTTTATCGGACTATAGCCATACTGCAACATGGCTTACTTTATTCAAATTTTGTTATTTAAAAGAGTGCTGGGAGTTTTTTTTTTGGCCGGCTTTTTTCTCCCGGTCTACTAAAGCCTGAGGGGCGCACAAAGCCGAAGTACAATGACTAAGACATGACCTTCATTGAGTGTATGTATATACTTTATAACGAATAAAAGAATTCGAATTTGAATTTGATACTCCAATTTTATTTATTTGTATAGATATTTTAATGCGCCAAGGTTTGAACAACTGACTGGATTAAGTGACCCCTAATGTGTGGTTCAACAGACCCCGTCCGTGGCGTCTAATGAGCCATTTGATTTTGTTCATTGTAATGCAAAAATTAATATGATAAACGATAGATTTGCCAAAGTTTCGTGATTTTTAAATATGATCAAATAAATAAAGGAGTGATTTAAGAATATCCCGTTTCTATTTTTTACTTCGAATAGATTCTATACTGATTTGAACTCCTTGATTTGAAATCCTGATCAAGGGACCCCTCTCTGCCGTATTTAATACTGTTTTTGAGTAATATTTTTATAAATGTTTATATAAATGTTTATATAAATGATATAACACGGCAGTTGTAATTAATTTGAAAAAGATTGTGAGTTAGTATTATATATGTACTTATAATTATAGCATTTATTAACTAATTTGTAACTAAATATTTAGCCTCATCTCTACAAAATATTAAATTCAAGCATTTTTAAATACCAGCTAAGTTCAGAATTAAGGGGTTATACGCAGTTAGAATTTTCAAAAAATTGTTTTTTTTTATATTTTCGGATGTACATATATTTAAGTACATTCCCTGAAAATTTGAAGCCAATTTGAATATTTTCGGAGATACTCCTGAATTTTTAAAGCCATGTCAGAGTGTTAGAAAGCAGGTAGAGTAAGAACCGGAGTAGCAGCTGAACTCACTGTACGCGCCAGCTGAGGTCGCTTTTTCTGTTTTCTCGTGGGCGGCGAGCTTCACTAAGCTAATAGACAAGCTGACAGTTTACTATGGCTTGACAATAAGGAAAAATTGTGATTCTGTGGATAATATGCGTATTGCAATTTGAGGAACATATTATCACTATTGTTTGACTGATGAGAAGCTTCAAAACGAAATGTGCTAAGGTGGAGAAGGTTCAAGGTGTAGTTGGCAGCAAGCGCTAGCAACAGACACATTGTCTTTTTATACCCATGATTATCCAACTTTACCAGCTGATGTTGTTGAAGTTTTATATTCAATTTATGAAAACCTCAGCAACGTGAAATTTATGGAAATGTGTGTTGGTGGATTTACACAAAACATTAATGAGAGTTTTGAGAGTAATAATCAGTTAATCTGGGTAATCACTCCGAAAATTGTTCCATGTGGCTCTAAAGTTGTTGAAATAGCGGCTTAAATTTCAGTTGGAATGTTTAATGAAGGTACAAACTCATTATTGTACTTCATGAGTGCATTAGGACTTTCATTAGGCATCGCATCTCATGCTTATTTCTACAAAGAGGACACAGAGTGTGTGATAATTCGAAGCGAGAGTGCATGGGAGCACGCGAGAAGGAATAATGGCTCGACGACAACACCAGCTGGACTTATTAGAAGCTACCAATAACTGCAGACGGTCCCTCTTATGGCCCTGGGATAGATGACAATATGAAAACTGAAGAAAAAAGTATTAACTATATGATCAGATCACCGGGATCACCATCAAGTGCCTATTTTTAGAGGTCGGTCTGGACATCATCTACACGAGCGGTGCACATTAATATTTTTACGTCATCCACGCGCTATTGTATTCTTAAAAATAGGTTCTATTTGAATTATTATCACTTATAATTGTTGAATAAAAACTGTTTCTATAAAAAAATCATAAAATAACTTCTTTTTTGTGCCTCGCAACTGCGTATAACCCCTTAAGTAATTGAAGAGCGGCGAGGTAGGTGGCCCATGGAAACACGTTCTAAGGTAGAGTGGTACAGACTGCGTGGCAGCGCGGCAAACTTGCAACTTTATAATCAATGCCTGTTCAGAAACGAGCATCTTGAAAGCAAGTTCATACAACTCGTTATACGGCGACTTGTTTCTGCGATCGAAAGCCGCAATGGCTGGTACACGTACCTATATTTGGGAGTCGATGATTAATTAGGGAACGTTATATTCAACACCAATAAATATTAAAAAACAAATTTTCAATTTAGTTTAATGAGAATTGGAAAACCAGGAGCAACGTGTGCGGATATTCTTCTAATTCAGTGTAATACATGACGCTTGCGAGGAAAATCCATCAAAAAATGCTTCTTGCTGAGTATATCGAGACCTTGATCTGGAAATGCAATGTGGTAGCCCTGAGCGCTGGCCGACTTCGCTGCAGGTGTCCGCTTTTACTGCCGCATCTTACCACTATTGACAGTCGAAACGCAATCGTTTACGTAAAAAGATAACTTTCATGTAACTAGAAACAACACAATTATTAACATTTCATTCATGTTTTTGGTTACATATATGTATTAATTATTAATACCTCTTTAGTTCATATTTTTGCACGTTTATGAAACTTAAAAGCCTAAAATATTTTCTCACACCATAGAGTACTAACAAAATACGAGTGTTTCCGAAAAGTTTATTATAACCACAGTGAAAATATAGTCTGTTTGTCATCTCCACATGCTGCACGATATTCTAAACTGACCTTATAAATACATTCCAGAAATATGACAATAAAACATTAATTCGATACAGCCATGAAAGCAGGACGTCGGGAACACCTGTGATGCAACATTTCCAAGAGGAGCAGCAGGCAAGCCACGTTCATGCCGTAGAGCAGCATGCACAGCGCCGGGTACACATCCACCATGTCCACGGAGCCGAAGCTGCCTCCACGCATCGCGCACACGGGCTTCTTCGCGTACACCAGGCGATTCTCCCGGTCGTTGAGGCCGTGCTCTTGGTTCCTTAGGAGCCTGGAGGATACATTCATCTTTCCGAGCAACAAGAGAGACACTTTTCAGGCGAGAGGAGAAAAGTAGTAGAAATATACATAGTAGTTGCTTTGTATGTAACTAATTTCGTTATAAGGCTGTGGAGTTATCGCAAATGAAAGCCTACGAGTAAATAAACAAGGAAAATAAATACCTACTTGGAATTATTGTTAAGGATACAGAAAATTAAGTAGTTTAGATGTTTTTTATAAAGACAGTCTGTGGAAGCGCGCTAAGCATCATAAATAGGTAGAACGTATCGCCCATTTGCGACTAGCGCGTACTATGTCAAAAACACTATTTTTTAAAGTTTAAAATTATAATTAAAACGTAACACCATGCCTGTAGTTCCCGAAAGGGTAGGCAGAAGAGTATAATACACTCCCCACGTTTCACCAGTTACGTTTAAGTGCTATGGAATAGATGATGAGCCTATTGCCATACCCTAGGCAGAATTCCAGACTCCGAATCACTAGAAGTTTTAAATTAGTATAATCTAATAGTACCCGACCCGGGATTTTAACCCAAGATTTCTCGATCGGTAGTCGCGCTTGCAACCACTCGAGCAACGAGGCAGTCGAAATTAATTCATTACTAATTACAAAATTATAGTTATTCTATGATTATTACTTATAGACTATTCTACGATATATAACTATTATAATAGTCATAGTTTTAACAGTTCAATTAGCGAATACAAAAGGTCCATATGACAAATAGTTAGGGATGTTTAAGTATTATAACTATTGTTACTTTTTCTTCTTTTTTTTCTCTTTTTTACTTAACCTACTGCTCTAATCTATTAATTGCTTGTTTTGTGAATAACTGTGTTAGTAATTAGTGGAAACTGCTGACTTTTGCATCATCATTCTATGTACGTGATTCCCTTACTGTATATTATTGTTGTTTGTTTCCTGGGTCTGCTGGAAGAGATTTGTTATAGGAATAAGTAGATCCTTGTACAAAGTTTCTATTTGTTGATTAGTTTTAAGTGTTCAGTGTACAAAAAAAAATAAAATAAAAATAAAATAAAAATAAATAAATAAACAAACAAACAAACAAAAAAAAAATAGAATAATTATGAATTCAAAGTTTCTGAACTGTTTTCTGAAAGACAGTGTTTTTGACATGTTACACGTAGTCGCAAATGAGCGATATGGTAGGAAAAAGGTTACGATGTCATAAAGATGATCTGTAAACTAAGAGTAAAATAGTTTTTATGCGACAATACAGCTTTATTGGGAGATACCTCTACTGCAGTGGTTTGTTTTACGTATAAACGTGTAAACATAGGCTTTGATTGGTACGGATAGAGCCATTCATTTGTCTTTCATCATTTATGTACCAGAGATAATAAAAAGAGAAAGAAAGAGATAATAAATCAGAGGTAATAAAAAGTAAAAATTCACCCAATTTTATAAATTTCCTTATAAGGCGAACGTTTGCGACAGGCCTGCCAGGCTTTATTCTCCTGGATGTATTCTATTTCCTTGAGACCACATTTTTCATGTTCGTAAAAGTAATTTTCAATAGTTTTGTAGCCGGTTCCCAGATTCATGTTAAACGCAAAAGGCTCCTGAAATTTAAAACTCCACGTATAGATGTTAAAGATGTTTTAGGTAATGTAAGGTATACGTATTAAATTACTGGCAATGACAATTATGCCACTTAATTTTAGTTAATTTAGTTATATTTGGTATATTTAGTTTAGTTAATTTAGTTATAGTTTAGTTAGTTCATGGTTGAATTGGATCATCTCACGTTGCGACGCCAATGGCGCCACCTGAAGATTACGGGCCTTGAGGACTTCCTCTCTACTCGAACAGTTCTCAAGAGGACTATGGGCCCAAGGTGATGAACACCCCGCCTTATATATACGGTGGGATTTTAAAGTAGTTTCCTTTATTCGTACAATAAAGCTTTAAGTACTTCCGTTGGGGAAGAATTTCATACAACTTTGTCACTCCTAAAGGCCTAGTTACATCGTCAGCGAATCTCGAAGATTCTATATTTCGATGGTAAGTAAGAACTATAAGTTTATAAGCACCTATATTGAACAGTGCCTACCGTTTGCAATTTTTTTACACCTTTCTCTAAAGTCATAAAATTCGGCTTAGAACCACGTGGTGCTATTTTATCTTTATAAATGGCCATTCGAATCGGCTCCGTTGCTGTCTGTAAAGTAATCACAATATTAATAAGTTTATTTTTAATTAAATTCTAAATCGTTTGAGCCTTTTATTAATATTTACCGAAAAAAGATGACGGTTGTAGGACGTGTCTTCTGATCCGAGTTCTAATTTGGAATTGTAAAGGTCCGTTAGAGTCCGAATCTGGTTTGAAGTAGATTGCAACAAAACGACTATGTTTGCCGAATACGATGTATACAAAAATACAAAGAAAATGAAGAGTAAAAACATGACTGCCCGGCCGAGGTTACCTGCGTCAACAAATGTAAACGTGTTTCGAACGCATCAATTGCGTGATTGAACAAATCGATTACGATGACATTAGAAAGAATATTTTACTGCAAGTGTAAATTTATACCTTACTACAATCTACATGTTATGAAAACAATCAAAGCGATTTGTAGACTAAAACAAACCTAAATATGTAATGACTGCACCTAATACACTCATATTGCAAATGTTGTATTCGGCATCGTGTCATACCGACCTTTCAATTCAGTTGAACTTCCTTGTTGTGACATAGCGCCCACGATCATGATAGATATGTCACTTACGTTGGCTCTTAGTGTCGTCTCGCTTAGCTGTAATGGAAATTTTACACTTATCTATTCTAAACTATATCTTTCGGCTAGACACTTTTCGCAGTAAAATTACTTAATTTCTTTTTTATTTCAATTGCATTGAACCTATGCATCTATACATTAAATTATATTGATTATTATATAATTATTAGATTGGAAAGTAGATTGTCGAAACCACGCTCGCATTCATACTACATATATCAATATTATTTTTGCTTAATTACTACAAAAATTTTGTTGCCGCTTTTGTATAACGTTAACGTTGAATAATGACACGATTACTTACAAAATACTTAGCTCATAATAAGGGGGCGTCCATAAATTACGTGAGGTGATTTTAGAGTTTTTAACCC
>DWJK01002046.1:0-15422 GCA_018248815.1 Croniades pieria auraria
CTTGGCCAGCGTGGCGGACGACGGCCTTAACCCTCTTAATATGAGAGGAGACCCAAATTCCAACAGTGGAATGACAAATGGGTCGATTAAAAAAAAAAAAACCCTATCCTGTATAGAACACGAATAATTAAATATGGTACACAATTTTCCAATTTGTGGATAATGGTCAATACCCAACAGCAGAGCATAAGAAGGTTTACCTTTAATGCACAAATGTGCCCAAAATGAACCTTAACCTTGAATACTGATGTTAAAGAGTGACTGTACGTTTAAAGACATTATTCACAAATCTTGTGGACCCCCGCGTAGCGAAGCATTTTCGGAACTTCCTCGTAAAATGATCTTTCAAATGTATTTCGTTGAAAACTGGTATTGACGAAAAAATTCGTGAGCTATTTTAAAAGGTCGGGAGAAGCCGTTTAAAACTTCGACACGTTCGTCGATACAAGCGTCGAAGCCTAATCGGCATTGAAAAAAATAAATTCCATTGTTTTCTCTCTGTTCATTAAAATCGAAATACCCGTAGAAAATATTGTCGAAGAATGCGTTATAAAAGTTTACAAACAGTGCAATATGATTTTATGTTAGCTTTGCAACGCGCCTATACGAGAAGTTTTCGAATGTTTAAAAGTTCCGAATGTTCTCTCATTGGAATTACTTCCCGAATGCATCGGGTCGATCGGTAGCTCACTGGCATTTTTTATTTTATTTAGGTATACAAATCTACCAACCCAAATAGAATAATTTGTTTAAATATGTTTTGGAGTATTCTTTAAACGGAACATTTCGTTCTGCAAAAAACTTTGACGATGCAATTGGTACCTGTGGTTTGTTTTACGGGTCAAACAAAAAAAATTTGCAATAGGAAAAGTGTATTAACTCTTCAGTAATTTCACATGTTAGGGTCATAAAGATTAAAAACTGTCCAACGCGACAAGGACGCGCGAAAAATTGAAAATAGAGTTCAAAGCGAACAACGTGAACGCGCAAGTTTAAGCGGCAACTAATTAACAAACAAAACGAAAACAAGGCACACTTGAGCGTGGTGAAACTGGCTTTCCCGAATTAAAACTCGTTCTTTTTCGTGCGCTTTCCCTTTCGTCCAGCTAATGAGGGTTGAGGACCTTCGTGTGTTCCGACGCCATTTTGTTCTATTTAGGAATTTGCACGTGTACCGCCGCTGCTTTCGCGGACCAGACTCTTAGAAGCGACGGTGCAATTCCCACCAACGTTTTTATACAGTTTATGCGTCCATTTCTCTCGAGTATTTTGCTTTGAAGCTGAGTTGGTGAGCCTTTTAATTGAAATTCAAATAAAAATAATTTAAATGCAACATCCGAGCTAGATATCTTATGTTACTCGAATAATGTTTTTCTACATGACTGTTGCTGTTTATACATTATGTTGAAGCATTTGATTTAATATTTAAAAGCAGGTGAGGTCTTACTTGGATATTTAAATCAGACAACATATTCCATCCGAAATTCTCACTGCATTTTTATATAGATAGGCAGATTCTAATTTGCATGAGCTATTCGAATTATTTCTGCAGTACAGTTCTTAAGTGTAAAATCATGCAGCTACGTGTGCGTCTTAAAAACATTAGAGACTTTTTACTCCTCGGTCGCCTACAGCTGTCATTAAGCCGGTTCTGAAGCTGATTAAGAACCATCGCTTCCATCGGCACCATTTAAAGTTATTGTAACGACATGTGTCAAATCGTGTCCCGTGTCCCGATGGCTCGCTTTAAATACAATAGAAATTTACAAAAACAATTTGTCTCAAACACGTCAGTTTAAACCAAACTTATTTAGTTTTTTGTCGCGTTTCACTGGAAAAATCCGCAAACTGACGGTGGTCGATGCACTAACTATGTAATCTGCCCTTATATGAGATAAAATTACAGATTTCCCCCATTTGCACGTTTGCCGCGTTTAGTTGGCTTGGACGATTGCGATGTAACCGATAAATTTTGTTACAGTTCATGCAGGTCACGCACCTATTTTCTTGTACTATTTTATTTCATTACAATATTTTTTAAATAACGTGTCGAAGTTAATGTCAGCTACTGCAATTATCAAAGGAATTGCAAAGAGTCGGAGGCAAAGTCGGTAGTGGGTATCAATGAATATTATAGAGTGCAGGCGAGCTAGTCACATGGGGCTAAGACTGTAGTACAATGAAACGTTCGTCAGGCGACCCGTTCGACGGTCGGCAAACAGCGCGTTCCCGTGTCGCCCAGTCCGCTGGAATAGGCGGTGTGACCGTCTCAACAATACTCTCTTGTTTATACTCCGCCCTACTTCCTTTGAACGCGCATGTGGGCTCGAGGAAACGTACAGTAAACAGAACTTTCTCGTAATGTTTAATTAAATTAATCAGTCGGTTGATTAGTCGATGGTCCGAGCGCGGTAAACACGCCGCGGCGGCGTCTCGCCGCTTTGATCTCCCGCGCTCTCACAATTGTTGTGTTTGGGAGGGCCGACTGCTGCCGGCGCCTTGCACGTTAACGTTTTACTTTGTTTCGTCGCGGGTAAAAAGTTGTCAATGCGTGTTCCGCCTTAAACATTTCATCTTATCCATTATATAAAGTGTGCATTTATTTTGTACATTGGAAACAAGGGAAAGAAACTATTATAATGCCACGCATCCGTAAAACTTTGTGAACTTTATAGTATTTGCAGAAATTTCAATGAGTGAAATTGAGCTATGTGCTACCAGATGTAGATAGTAGAGAATGCCGAAGAAGTTTTTCTAGGACCTTCAATCGGTTCTAGTGTGATCAGTGCGATGCTCTGATACAATGAAGAGAACGAGGCCCGACCATATGAAGCAAGCGCGCGGCGAATGCTCCGCGCGACGCGAGTGTGAAGCGCGGCGCGCCGCCGACAGACTTGGCGCCTCGCATCTTTAATGTCCGCTAATAATAAATTTTGTTTAACATATAACTGTGAGGCGGCGCAATAAATGCGTGAACAACGCTTCGGTAATAACAGATAAATGCTCCACTTGTCGACTGTATCGTTCGACTAATGCTCGATACCACTTTCTCGTCTTTATTGTTTTTTATAAAAAATGGCAAATAATGTAAGGTATAATTTTTTTTATCCAAAATATATCTTCTATCGAACGATGGTATGTACAGTGCATTTGAGTTCGACTGTACTAGATCTTAATACAATAACAATACATTTCTAAAACGTATTATTTACTCTATATTATGTATTATTTTGTGTCCGGTGTACGACAATAGGCTTACCAACTATTCCATGGGACTTAAACGTAACTGGTGATACGTGGGGGTGTACTTCACTCCTCAGCCTACCCCTTCGGGGATTACAGGTGTGTGTTACGTTATGTACATTATGGCAATTTTATGTAGACCTCTACATATGTAACTAGCTAATGTAATATAAGCTTGCTGTACTTTGAACATATTTTTTCGTTCGGTCATTAAGTGTAGATAACACTTGTTCGGTAATTTACGGACTTCGTTACGCCATTCAATGAGCAGTTTAATCGGTGTATGGACGGAAAATGATTCGGCAACGTATATCCAATCGATGGATACGTCGATGTCAAAGCCTGAATTCATAGCGAACATTATGTTACTGTTAATGAGTTAGGAGTAGTAATTATTACAGTGGTCAGTAGCTTATCATGGGACGGCGTGATAGAGGAGATGCGACGAGTAGTGAAGGTAATATTACCCGAGGTGGTTCATTAGCACGATGCAGATAGTGCGTTTGCTACAATCCTACGGCAATCGGAATGAAACTTCCATAACGTCCACTTTGTATTGTAGCGGGCTATCTGTTTCCCCGTTGCGTTTGTGATTAGGAGTGCATCGGTAGTTCATCAAGCGAAACAGAGTCATGAAAATATTAGGATTTTATACTTAACTGATTTATTTATAGAACTGAATTGAAAAGTATTTTACAAATCATCAATTACTCAATGACAGGATATCTTAAAGAGCCAATGGATCCCTCATAAGGTGCACTAAAGCGCTAAACGGCTATGTTAGCGCTAAGGTGTACCCATATATATGAAACAGTCTAAAAATTATTTGTTATCCGACGTTTATTCAAATCAGGGCATCGTATCGTTGCGAGCAGTTCTTCTTTGGCACGGGTGAGTGTACACCATAATACGAAGTTCGGCCCGCGTCCGGCGGCGTGTGAAATTGCCGGGGATCGACGAAAATTGCGAAGATACCGGACGGAACAATGGATCATATTTGAGTAAGTGGTCCAACCTGCAACGCGTGAACGGTGTACTTACGAGCCGAGGTACTTGTTCAGTGAGAAAGTACGATAACTTCGTACTTGTATCGGTACGATTATGGCGTTCTTCCTACATATTACGAAATTTCTCCTTTACTAACTTTTGATTACGAATGTCGATGGATGCAGGTGCCAAAGGAGACCAAATTGACCTTGATTGACCTTGATCAAATAGGTCAGATACCGGCCGATGGTATAGTCAAAACTCTCCGTAAATAATGTGAATTTATGAAGTGACGAACGTGCTAAAAGCACGTCAGATCTACAAGGATATTTATATTTGGTACTCGATGCTATTGCTTACCCCGTAAAAATCGAAGGGATGATATGATTCCTAATTATGACCCTAGCTCTTGTAGTTTATTTATAACTTACGAAAGCAAAATATGTATAATTTACACGCTGATCAATCATCATCATCATTGGCCTTTCTCAGTCCACTGCTAGACATAGGCCTCCCCCAATAAGCGTCATGGCATCCTGTCCTCGGCTTGCTGCGTCTAGCACCTGCCTGCAGCCTTTCGCAGATCGTCATCTCACCGGGCCGGAGGGCGTCCTACACTATGTTTGCTGAGCCTCGGTCCACCAGTTGTCGGTTCTTCAACAGATATGACAGACCCATTGCCACTTCAGGGAGCCAATCCTTTGAGCTATGTCGGTGACTTTGGTGACGCTGACCAAACGCGGGTTTAATTATGGAATATTTAGTGGCTCCCGTAGCTGAACAACAAATTTGTTGAGTTGTATGTCCACCCTCATCTATATTGCAATCAAGTGAAAAGAAAATACATTTAGCACAGATGTTATATTACATGATATAATATGTAGAAGAACCTCAAGTGTTTAAGGATGGAGATTTAGCTCACGGTGCCTTTTGCCTGTCCTGTAAGGGACTTGGCGTGGTAATATAATAATGTAACAGTCGTGTTCAGATAATTAAATCCAATTTCAGGTGTTTGCTGGCAATGGGCCATAAATAACGGGTATCGTAGCTTTATTACTTAGAAACTAATCACTTACAAGGAGCGTGGCGCACAAAGCGCTAAAAAGGAGAACAAGCGACTCGTTGGTGCAGGCGAGATATTTACCGTAGTTTGCATAAATGCATTAAGTGCTGTCGAAAGGCCGCGCAAGGCACGTACACCCGCCCCGACAAGTGCAATAAAACGCTCCTCAAATGTAATGCCGCTAATAAAGACTTTTGTCGCCATTTCCATCTAAACATTGAATTGAACACGGGAATTATTAACTCGCTATATTATAATCAAGCTATAATCGTGTTAACTTACTGGGCGGTTTATTAAAGTTTATCTATACGAAGCAGGCAGCCAGCCTTAGCGAGGCTTATTATACCTGGAAAGTCATACGTACAAGCCATATAAAAAAAGATTATTGAAAAGAAATATTACAATCATTAACGACTGCCTCGGTGGTTGAGTACTTGCAAACGAAACTGCCGATCGCGAAGTCCTGGGTTACAATTCCGGGTCGGGTACTATTAGATTTTTCCATCTTAGATTTTCTAGTAAACATTTCTAGTAGTGACTCGGAGTCTGTGTGCGACAACAAGCTCGCCGACTATTCCATTGTGGAACGTAAACGTAACAGGTGAAACGTGGAGATGTACTGAACTCCTCTGCCTACACTTACGGGGATTACATGCATAATGTTACGTTTTATAATTTAATTATTATTAATTATGATTGTAACGTAACAAATTATACAATCAAGATTTCAACATTTCGCAAAGAGATCTAGGTTTTTATTAACTAGCTATTAAAGTTCGGGCGCCGCTAAGTTAAATTTTATTTACAAATCATATTTAAAGAATATAAATGTCTCAAAATTAAAATTTGCTATTATAGTGACCTGTAAATTCAGACCCCGTGTAAACATATAGTATACGGACCGCAACACACAAATGCGGTAAACAATTCTTCAACGGTAACACCGTTTATTCTCGCTACGAACGGAATTCGTCGGAAGTGTACCGACCTGAAAATATTTTTCATTTCGTTTTTTCCTTCTGTACATTCGCACACAATACAACGAGTATTGTGTGCTGTATAGGGAGCACATTGATGCCTGGCCGATAGCAGTGGAAACTCGCGTACGGCAACGGCAGCATTAACAATGTAGTAAGTGGTGGAAGTCGAAGATTCCTAGCGCTCCAATACATCGATAAGGTTCATTTCACTATTATTTGTCAAACTTGATGTACGTACGTGGACTATAACTACGTTAAATATTTTGGAATAATCAACCTACTTAAGAAAATCAGTTAAAACTGAACCAGCTTTGTATCTTCTAAAATAATGTTTAAATTTCGAAAACATTAGTACTCAAGTACTCATTTTTTAGTGTTAGGGGTAAAGATCTTGTGATCGGAGCTCCAAACGATGGACTGAACAAGTAAGGGCAGCACTGAGAACGCTACTATAAAGTGCTCTACACATCGCCGAAGACAGGACGGTATCGGGAAACATCATGGTGCTAACACAAAGAAATAGTAATCCTCTGCATTGAGTAGACGAATCCCAAATTTTTCTTTGTCTCATAGTTACAAGTACGAGCATTATTAATTGAAGAGAAAAGAAAAATGATGGAGATACGCATTATTTTCCTACGTATCTTTTATATAAATAACTTGACAGTTCAAGCTTGTAAAAAGTAACAAGTGAAAATGTATGCAGTTGGGAGAAAACTATGCAAATGCAAATACATTTTTACTTTCTTTATATTTACATATCAGCACATAAATCGCTACATATTGAAAGTTAAAATTATGGCACTAGAAAAACACCAAAAAGCCTGTTAGTGATGTAGAGCTACTTCAGTTAGAGTTCCCATAATAAATATATGTAACTGTGTCAGTGTCTCATAGAAATATAGTCAAATTTGATATTATATGTGACAAATAATCGATTAACTAAAACAATAACATTATCGCGGCAGCGGAATGTCAACGGCATTGTTGTCATTAAAAGAACGATTAAATACCATACACGTAGTGCCACGTTGTCAAGTTAATCCCAAATCGGCGACATTCAATAGCCATATTAAAATATCGCCCAAAACACGAACGTCGAGGCACGTATGGCTTGTTAGCCGTACAGTGGACCACACACTGTCTTACGTGCTGTCACGAGCTTACACGCCATTAACGACCGTATGCGGGGGCCGTAAAGGTAAAACGCGCGTGCATGACATGACAGCTTTTATAGATACGTGTGGCACTACGTACTAATACATCATGGGGAGACGTGAGGGAAACCCGCGTTGACCGCACGGTGGTTGTAAACAATTTCAATCCAATAAATGCTACCGAACAATGAACGGGTCGATCACGAAAAAATCATCTACAAGGCGATCGTGCGCAAGAGCTTCACGAACGAAAACGGTAGTCGTGTATGCCGGGCGGGAGCAGGGCTGTCCGCCGCGCAGAAATGCCTCCGCCATAACACAAACTGCCTACAATTGCACACCGCACTGTCTATAATGATGTTGTCTATCTTCATTGCTCAACGATCAAACACTGTTCTACTTATAAAGCTTGGTGGACAACGTACAATTTCGCTTTAAACAAAATACAAAATTACGCAAATTCGGAACATCGCAAAACGCTTACCCACAACAACCAATTTAGTAATTTTACACCTATTTAGCGTAATCCGATTTTACTATTTGAGATTGGACCCAGAGTGTTACGAATTAAATCAGCGTGGAATCAAACAAGTGGCCTATTAGCTCTTTTTGTGTCGACTTGCCTCAGATTCGCATTTTTTTGTTTTACACTCATTCCGTTAATTCTGTGTTAAAAATAGTTGGAGAATAATTAGAGTAATGGGTAAGCGTAGCGGTTGCGGTGAAATTGAAAGTGAAATAAGGTTCTATGTTTCTCCATTTAATGTCGATCTTTTTATTTTGAGTTTTATTTTAATAATCCCTCGGGTGTTATTATGAAAGATTTTTCATATAAAATAGATTGATTTTTTATGGTGATCTCATCACCATAAAAAATCAACCAATTTTTTTATAACGTATGTCTTTGCTGATTCCTTTAAAACTTTTCACTCACTTTTATGAAAATTCGAATCTCTATTTATTGGAAATTTATATATTACTTTAAAATAGACATATAGAACGTCCAAATCTAATTCCAGTCAGTCCAGTTAGACGGTCAGTTCCAGTTAGACTATTCACTGAGTACAGTCCGCGATCGGTTGCAGGATATTGCCTCCGCTATAGACTAAGAACGTTACACGTCACAATGATGGGAAATGACATATCTTTAGGCAAAAGTAGATGCATCGACCAATATCCTTACTATAAAGTGAAAAACAAGGCTTTTGAGATAACAAACGACTATTTCGCTCTGTGTCTATGTATTAATTAGGACATCGACAACCCTAGTTTTGATAAGCGACTACTGCTTGAAATATATTGCTTCAGTGCAAGTTCAGAATACGCCCACCTATTAACTTAATATAGGTTTCCTATTGAAGGCTATATTGTAAAAAACATACGCCAATCTAGGTTAATATATATGTGCGGGCGAACCAATCACGTCGCGTTTATTTCGGTATCTCTCCATGTGGATCAACAGGTGGCCGCGTACGGGGTTTTATATTTGTTTAAATGGGCACTGTCGAAACTAACTCGGATGTGTTCAATAAGTTAGTGACTACAAACGGAATTCATTCTGTGCACTGTGCCAAGAAGTGTTTTTTGTTGGTACATTTGTTTTCTTTTGATGACAATTACGATAACTTCGTTTTTTTATTTTTTTTACATAAATAAGAAGTTTTGAATGTTTGTAGTTTACTGTAATTTTAATTTCAAAAACAGCTTAAATTCATTTATTAGAATTATATTCTATATTTTGCAATCTTTACTTATTAAGTAGATATCGTTTACACTAGAACACTAAATAGGTACTAATGAAATACTTATATACTAAAAGCACGTACTCATATAGCATTACAATTTTACATAGTTATAATAATAATAATAATAATAATAATCGACCCATTAACATTCCACAGTTGGAATATGGGTGTCCTCTCATATTAAGAGGGTTAAGGCCGTCGTTAGTTAGTTATGTCAGTTTAAAACTTTGTCCTATAGGGGGCACGCCATTGAACAGGTTGAAATTGTTTCAACAGATGTTAAAGCTTTGCAATTTAGTATTATGCTATGGAAATCAGTTCTGGATTTGTTTGAAACCAATCAAAAATATAAATCAAAACTCAAAAACATCAAAAATCAAAAACATAAATGAAATCAAGCTGGACTCAATATGAACGTTATGGGTCTGATCGTCCACATCAGACTCGAGCAGGGCAGTCTATTGC
This sequence comes from Croniades pieria auraria, assembly GCA_018248815.1. Classification (NCBI taxonomy): domain Eukaryota; kingdom Metazoa; phylum Arthropoda; class Insecta; order Lepidoptera; family Hesperiidae; genus Croniades; species Croniades pieria. The sequence goes on from DWJK01002046.1 coordinate 9,641, forward strand.
CGTTCCGCACCCAACGTGTTCCCGTACCATTAACCAATGTTCGACCAAACAAATTATACGCTCCGCTTATGTTTTGTACAAAACACAAGGGCTATAATATTTTAAAAATATACAACAGTTTAAATGATAATTTATACTCCATTGTTATTCATTGATGTTATTATGTATATATTTTCCCATTGTTTCAAATCAGAGCATATTTCATGCATTTAATGTATAAGGCGGTAGCACAGCACCGGCTATGTCGCGGCGTCGTAATATCACATTAACACGTAAACAGCGTTCGGCCGACTAAAGCCACATAGTCGCGCGACGCATTACTGTCAACCTAACAACAGTACACATACACGTATTTACGCATTATTTAAATTTATTGCGTTGATTTGAAATTAAAATAGCTGCATTACGCATGCAATAGATTCAGTGACGTTCATCTCGCTGAGATGTTTAATATTTCAAATGTATTCGTTTGGCACGAACATTTGATCGAGACGAGCTGTGCGCCATTCGCCACTCTACTGGGGGTCTCTGGTACAAAATGAAGTGAACCTTTGATGTCAACATGATCAACGCGGCAGAGTCAAAATTGATGACAAGCGAGAACAATTATTAAAATGTGATAATTGTTATCTAAAAATGACCGAACACGAGACAACAATTGTACCAATAGTCAACATAAACTGGATAATGTGACGTGACTTCGTCTACTTGTAAGACAGTTGTTAGATCTCGTTAATTATGTATACAACTATGCCTACGTACCTAGTACGATGCAACGTCATTACTCTCAACTTAAACAATGCTGTGATTATATGTGAAAATAACTGAATGTGAAATAAGGGTGGCTTTAATTCACATGTAATGAGTACGTCCAAATCTCAAATTTAATGCCGAGGCCCATGCAACTTTTGAAATTTGACAACTTGCACACTTCATGAGGAAATAGCCATTTAAGGCGGCGTGTAGCAATGAATAAGAGAGATCAATGAAACAAAAATTGCTTTCTGTATTAGGTATAAATGTAATAAAAATAGGTTGCACCTAGCGGAAGTTATTGTCCGCATTTTAGACTTCAAGTACGGTAAGAATACATAAACCAGTGCTGGGTTGGTTACTTACATCTGCATGATCTATTGATTTAATTTTATTTTAAGCGATGCTTTACCAAAAAAGAACTAGATTCGAAATTTGTTGTTACAAAATGGCATTTGATATTTCAGAAGGGATCGCGAGCTAAAGTTGGGCGAGTAAATTGAGATGGAAGAGTCAGCGGGGTCATTTTGTATTCAACCTCACGCTTAATACTAGTTTTCGAGCTATCGCGTGTCGCTAAATAGATTTTCTAGCAATTTCGCATGACACAACTCAGTTTTAGGTAATTTTATTATAGCCTTTAGGTTACCCACTATTTACCTACTTTTTTGGATACAATAGGCGTACTATTAATCTACAGAGCATACTAATCCTTAATTTGTGACTAAATCAATGTTTTGTGAAATGGTAGTTCTGTTAACTTTAAAGAAATTCCGTGGCACTATTTCAAGTGAATGTTTTCTAATATTTCGGTTGATTGAACTTTCGAAGTTGGTGGTTCATAGCTTGAACTAGCTCAGTTTGTGCACTACGCAACAGTCTCAAATCGTCCGTATTGTTCGCTGCGCTTGTAAATGTTATTCGTGCATTGTAAATATACAAATCGCGCACGCACACAAGGACATTCAGCCGTTATTTATATTTAAGACTCGGAGGTCGCCGCGTGTCGTCGGCATAATGTAAAGACAAATATAGAAACGCTACAGATTTGCGGTGAATTTTTCATTTGGGATACTCGCCCAAAAAACTTGCTTCCTCAGAACGAAAAGTGTTGCAGTGTCACGAACGAAAGAATATTGTACGTACAGTTCCCAAGGAGTAACGCCACCTGCACTATATATCCACAGTCCCATTTTAATAATGACATTCATAATTACTATATCAACACTTGAATATGCCGTAGTGCAAATGACAACGAGAACAATTATAAATGACAAAAAAAAATTACGACGTTAAGTCACGTTTTTATATGACGAATAAAAAATATTTTGTATTCTGTAAACACATTGAAAAACATACGTGGAATAGTTTTAATTGAGGCAGGTACTGTGTGAAAAGGTTGGTTTAAAAAGTTTCAAGTGAAAAAATAATGGCAGGCGCTTTAGCAAATTTGTAGCGAGTGGTGGCGGCAGTGATGCTTTTGTTCTCCGTTGTTATAAATTAAAGCATTTTTAATAACAACAAATTTCAGCGGGAGCCCTATTGTTCCCGGCTCGACATTACGTAGGTAGGCGCTGAATTCCTAACGAAAATTTAAAACAATTAGAATAATTTTAAACAACGCAGTCAACGGAATATCTCCATTACTCGGGCGCGTTACGTCTAGTAATTATTGGTTATAAAATAACAGGTGGGCGATGAGTAATTAATAATAATAAAGAAAACATTTCTGTCCATTCATTTGGATGTAACATGCAATTATGACCTCTATGAAACAGTAACAGTGGCCGTTTTCGCTTAGAGCCTCACGACAGATGACATCATTCATTTTTTATTGTTATACAAATTCGTCCCGTTCCAAATTATGTTTCGGTTCGAGTTGACGCGGTGTAAAGGGGAGCCACTTCGATACCGAGAATATGAATCACAAATATAACATAGAAATGTTGAATAATCACACATACAAATAGTTTAAATCTTGTAATAAATTTTCAGATATACATATATTTTAATGTACCGTTTTAAAGGGCTACATTAAATTTCGCGGAGCGAGCTAAGGCAATTTGCATATTATCGCCATAAACCTACTAAAACATCGTAATTTTACTCAACGCTATGGTATATTCACCAGTTATTTTAAAATGGAAACGTAGGCAGGAAACCGCAAACAATAAAATAAGAAATGGAACAAAAAGAATTGTATTCGGTACATATTAATGCGGAGTACTCGGAGAACGAGTATTTACACGAATCGAAACATATTGAATTACAAAAAACGATAAATAAGCCTCTAAAATAATGTTTTATATGTAAATATGGGGTATTGTTACAATAACGAGGCTTGCTAAATCACAATATGAGGTTGATTTATATCTCACTCAACGGTCCGCTTGCTCCCTTCATGGGAGGGCCATAAAAATCGTACCGAAATGCATCGTGTGAGCGTACGGGCCGCACAGGCGCGCAGCTCCAGCTGTTACTCCAAAATAAAGGCCCGTTCTCCTTTACTACACTTCAACAAATTATTGTTACGAATCCTTATTTTTCTCGTGAAACTTTTGTGAGCGAGCGTACATCTTTTAATTAGTCGCTTAGTGGCAAGGTAAGGAAAAAAATGTACCTCGTGAAATGGCGTCGCGTTACGCGTAAAGGTATTAAGCTGTAAAACTGACTTTAAAAGGCTCCACATATAATAGTATTGATGGATATCGTTTTTATGCCGTATTTGGAACCAGGGAATTTTAATTCGAACGTATAACTCTCGCTCCAGATGCGGGCTATTAAATTTCGCTTTATGATTAATTCGCTCGAAGAAGTTAATTGAAAAGTTTCAATTACCGGTCAGTTACGTAGCAACGTTATGGATTTTCCATTTTTTAGGTAACCAACAACCACTATTTCTAAGTTTTAAGAATATGCATCTCGCGATCACCTGCTCTTATCGAGTGCCATAGATCTTCAAAGTGCAAACACTGCTTCGCAACCACCTTCTAAAGAGTCTTGAACTTCGTATTGTATTTATTATGTTACAGTCTAGCCGCATTCTTGAGTGCGTCACTAATTATTCCAACGGTTAGAGTGCGACGCTAACAAGGCTCGGGTGAACTAACAAAGCCGTGCGCCGTCCATCGCGCAGCGAGTAACCGCGGACAATAGCTATCCGCGATCCAGAGGAGCAACCTAATCAAATTAACGAACTAATCACGCGATGCTCCGGTGAGGAAATTCATTAATATCCTGCCTCAGCTGAACCAAACAGATGAAAAAGTAGCCGATGTACGTACGCGGGTGGAGGGTGGCGAGTCAGGTAGGCCTGCCTCCCGCCCCGATGCTTTTTCTTCCATTTTTTATGTATAGAATTCCTAAACGTAGGGCTATGAAATTTTTGAGTCCGACCGTTTCAGCGGTATGTCGTTGATTGAGTGTGCCATTGTTTTGACTCGTGCCCACGCCTGGTGACAATGTTTGATTATTATGCATTTACGCTCCCATTGTTGTCCATCCAAAGGTCTTGCTTTTATTTAAATACATATTTATCCTGACAGACAAATATTCATAAAATATAATTAACATCTAGAATCTAAGTAAATTTATAAGGGACCGCCATAAGGGACCTGGCGTAAATATATGTATGTATGTATTTAGAACATAATTTAGGTGATTTTATGAATGACAGGATGTGTTAGGACTTTAGTTGAGGAGAAATAATACTGACTCTTTTTGATGATTATCAATCCATTTGTGCATCTTCTGTCAAGTTTTTGCTGAGGTACCTATATAGCTCACGAATCCGTGACCATGAATCATGATCTATGTATATATATCGTGGTAGCATTTTGTTTATTAATTTCCGCCCACTACTTCTTATCTGCTATCACGGACTATTTTTGATATTTTTTACAATAGGCTTATTAACTTAACTGTCTTCACCTCTTCATTTCATTTGATCCAATCGTTCTGACTAACACTCAAATCGTTAGCTCAGGTGGTAGCTCAGTTTTTTCGTTCATGGCTTTAGGATGCTATAAAACTAAGCATAATTATGTACGTGAATCCCAAGAGCTATTTTTTGTCTAAGTCCAAGATATTAGTAGAATGTACTTTACCGGTATTCAGTTTAGTAGTTTGCAAATCTGCCACCTTACTTGCACTGGAATTATCTTTCTACTTTATGATTTTTCTAACCTTGAGTTTTCCCGAATTCATTTTCCTGATCTTTCTGAAAATCGGCTAAGTAAACAGAAACGCAACGAACATTGTCATCACTGTTTTATAACGAAATACGTGAACAAACTGTGCATTTAGTATACTCTCTAATGTTTACTATCTCTTTCTTATTAACTCCATATTTATTGTACTCACGATAGGTGGCGCTGTGACATAAACATTTATTCAATGTTAGCTCCGTATTTGAAGTTCCAAAACTATATAAATGTCGCAAATTAAACAGGGGTCAATGAAAATACACTTAAAATAATCTATAATAGTCCTACTGGAGTGTTATCTTAGTGAACTTGTGCCGATGAACAATATCAATTTTATGACAACAGTGATTCTAGATTAGACTTAACAAGTGATAAATCAGTGATAAAAAACAAACTACAGCAGCAATTTTGTTATAACTCAGTGCAGACCCAGTCAGTCAGTGAACAATTCGTGTCAAAAAGCGGAACACAATACTGAGGATTTCTTTAATTTTTAAAGCAGATCGTTATGATCAATAATTAGTTCTATTCAACAATCGTACTTAACATAACGCTTCAATTTCCTTGGTGCGTTGCCTAATCGTTCCATGTGTTCTGTAGAAAATCCACCACATTCCACGTCGTACTACGAAAAGTCCTTTTCTGTTTTGGCGGTGCGACAGTGAAATGCTTTGCCCTTGAATATACGACGTGCGACGTCCGTTAATTCCTTCAAACGGTTGGTTAAAGATTACTACTTTATCCTATAGTTATATATTTATTGTAATTACATATTTATTCTTATTATTTAATTGTTATAACTATTGTGCATTATAATTATTTTT
>DWJK01002047.1:0-15417 GCA_018248815.1 Croniades pieria auraria
ATGAGAGGAGACCCATATTCCAACAGTGGAATGTTAATGGGTCGATTATTATTTATTTATTTATATACGGGCAATTTTGTATGGGCCATTAAAAAAGTTAACTCATTACTCTGGCTGTAGAAATGTGCCAATTTACGAATGCGTTTACATTAAATTATTGATGTATTGAAGATTAAATCCATTTTATTATGGGTGGAGATCGATATATAGAAGTGGAGCGATAAATAAATGTAGAATGACGTTAAAAACTGAAATTAAAATATTCATTTACATTCTATGATATTGTTTATTAAATTGAATAGGAAACAAGGCAACTGTCACAAGTCGACTAAGGTTCATAGACATCTGCGGCTAACCTCGATCAAGGGAGGGAACAGAACTGTTAGTGCCAGTTAGTATCAGACAGTACAAATCGTACGATTACAAATTTAATATTTAGTATTATTTGATTAAATAATTTTTTGCTAAGTTTTGATTGCTTCGATTGATTGATAACTAATTGATTGATTAATTGATTGATAACTGGTGTTGATTCTTATAAGTTTATGGCATGTGTCTTGCATTTTCACATCTATACGCTTCGTATTAGACCATTACATATTGACCGCAACTTCGTAACATCTCGCTTCTTGAGGAGACATGGAGATTATTGACGAGAGTTTTTAATTAGTCTATAGGCCTAATGATACGTATATGAATAGTTTACTGATAATGATAATTCAGATAATTAAAGTTTCATCAGCATTATTACGTCTTCTGATTATTGTCCGCCATTGGTCAAGGATTTGAGAGTTGACCGCGTTCAGCGTTACATGTGCGTGAATTACAATTAATCGACGTTATAAAGCTGAAGTTTTTAATATATTGAAATGCTCACACCATATGCACATCTAAAAATCACAAACGCAGATTTAAAAAATGTCTTATAAGTGCCTAAACATATGGAACTGCCTACGTGTTCTCATACTATTTGATACTCTTCCCGTTCCCCTTCCACTCACCTCCGCCTAAGCAGGTATTGTGGAAACTACTATTTTTTGAGTTGTCACAGCGTGAGTAATTATGAACTGTTCTGTAAAATTACAGGAAAACCAATACACAACTAGATAAATACCCGTTCCTTTCTATATACAATAACATTGTTATCTGTCCTTATGTAATAAGGAAAAACTGTATAAAAGGAATTTTATTGCGTGACCGATTACTCTTTGATCTTGAGCGCTATAGAGCATATTCACTGTGCCGCCAGATGGAGCTCTTGTTACAATAACAGTAAGGTAGTGATTTGCTTAAACAGTGAGTACATGTGAAATGCAAAAAGCGTAATGTAAGTGATGAGCAAGTCATAAATGTATGTATTTATCTGATGTACTAAGTGCTTTGTCCTTTTTTTATACCAACGTGTCGTCAACTCCTGATACGGGAAACTAAATGGTGGTCACCTATGATTTTATCTGTAGTACAGTTTTACGTATGCGATATGTAATGCTTACTCCTACCTGGTCTTTTATCATCATCGCTTTATATCGTTCCATTGTTGGACACGATTGTCTGACTTTGTGCAGGCTGTTAACCGCGTCTATGCCAGAGTAGAATGTGGTAAACTCTAACGCAGGAAGGAGTCTTCACGATATTTATCATTTCGCTATTGTAATGGTGATAAAAAGGATTATAGCTTTGTAAAATCACAGGAAAATCCCAAACCCTGATTTATGTACATATAACACCTGGGTAATGGTTACTTCCTTGTATTTAGCTAAGCTTTATATTTTCCATCAGATAAAGAACGCTTAACAGGTTTATATGGGGTGTACAGAAGGTCTGGGCTGTATGAGGTCCTAAACTCCATCTTGAAGCCCAAAACCGCACAAATCATACCTAAAACCAACTAGTAAATACTCGTATACTACATATCACTTGGCTAAGAAGCCCGTATCATTGAGGCCTAATTGAAAACATATACACACATATATATGTATGTGTAATAAAAATAATATGTGTCAAAAAAACTACAATCACCTTCTCGGAACCTTCTGTGTCGCAGTGAGCTGAGGCGCCTTTGTGCGGACAAAAAAAAAACGAGTGCAAAAAGTGCCATCAATTGTCCATCAAGCACAATGGGTCACCGTTAGTCTCATAATGCAGGATGCTAAATAATTACACATTTGCATTCAAATATAAGCAACGGTATTCCAAATGGCACGGATTTTGTTGTCCGTACCGTAATTTGTAAGTGCGTTGCTCTGTTATGGATAATTGTTTTGTTTACGGAGAATCGGATTTGATTGAGTGATATGCAGATTGGTGTGAATGTTCCGCGCTTTTTTTTGTTTTGATTCTGTTGATAAGTGATGTTCGTTTGAATTTATACTTGCTATTAAATTTGGGGTGTGTCAAGGTAGATTTTGTCACCACATTTCTTGCTGCTACAATATTGAAACGCTTTTATCTCTCCATGTTGTATTATTACTGATTTACCAATAGTTGCATTAAGAACACGATAGTTATTGAAGAATAATCTAAATTCCATTCGTGTAAACAAAGTCAAGTAATTCTGGTACGTTTATTTCAAGAGAAATCATATAATTCCTGTTCTTCGCCAACGTTTCCGCAAACATTTACATAATCAATTAAATGTGTTATCAGAACACTATACCAACCTTGCAAGGTCGTTTGTACTATTAGCGGATATTCTTCGTCATAAATGAGGACGTTTGGACAATTGCCTTATCTATGTAAATTGCCCCAATTTACGATTATTTAAATCCTCGCAAAGTAATTGATAGGAATACACAGGAAACTTTACAGACGACGCATAAAAAAACTGAAAAGCCAAATTGTTACCATTACAGCGTAAATTGCTGCAAGTGAAATGACCTTGAGACGGACGGACAAACAGACAACTTGTTGGGTGGGGGTGGCTGACCCGGTCAGGGTTGAGTGAAATGGTGCCAGAGAAATAAAAAATGTGATAATTATTAACACAAATTAATATAATAATTGAATATACGCTAATTAAAAAGTAAGATTATACTTAATAATTATATATAAAAAGTAAGATTATAACTTTAGACTAATCTTTATAGACTATCTCCAAGTCCATTTTTAATAAATGTCGTAATTTAAATCCGAAGAAAATCAAGCACTCGAAATTTTTTTTAAACATGGTTTATTTTTGATTTCAGATACTAGCACTTAAAGAAGGTCAGGTGAAATGTCGTCAACCGTAATCCACAGAGAATATATAAAAAAATGGTAAAATGGTGGTAAAATCATATCACAAGGAAAAAAGGAATATTAATTTGTGTCAAATTTTTCCTAATAAAATAAGCTCGAAACTGTGACAAATTTTGGATTGACGAAAAACTTATTTTTCTATATCTTCAAAGTGAATACAAAAATATTGTGAAATCGAAATCGATACGAAGAACATAACAATTGAAGTATCGGGCTTTATTACACAAAATCGGTCAGCAACGTCCATCGCCCCCGGTTATCGAACATTATAAAAACGGTATTCGTTGACATGAATCATTTAAAATAAATAATCGTGACAAAACGCTTGATTAAGTCTTAACAAAGTTTTACAAAATGGCGGATACGGAGTAATCCCGCTCGTGCGCTGACATCAAAAAGGAGTGCGTTTAAATTTGGAACGTAATGTAAACGGTACGCGGTGCCAAGGTTCCTACGAATGGTCGTGTTTCGACAGTGCGCGCGAATGCATCGTCAAATTGTTATTCCTCATTATAAATACTCAGTTGTTCTATCAAAAGCTGGCGGCGAGACACATGAAAATTCTGCAAATTATTGTAATACTTCGAGTTCCGTTATTAATAAGACTAACGGTAAATGAATTTGTACGTTCTTGTACCTACAAAATTGCAAAAATTCCGTCTGCAAACACTTTTTTTTTCAAAATATATACAGAACTTTAATACCAATAAACTATTTAGAAACAAACACACCAGTAACGTGATTTTATTTTATTTTGAAGCGTTTCTATTATACTTCATTTTATACCGTACTGTCACGGTATTTACCGTACTGCCTCTATGTCTTTAACCTTTACGTCGTTGTCAGCAAAAGAAAATATTTTATGTGCAGAATTAACTTAAGCAAGTTAAGTTAATTAATATTACATACATTTAACTAGATTTTCTAACGACACAACTATATTTTACGCACTCTGTAAGTCCTAACACGCTATGATATTCCATTTTATCTGCTAACCGCAGCTCTTTGGCAGATAGTCGCTAATGCGTGTTAGAGTCCAAGTGTTTACGCATCGCAGTCGTCGTTGTCATTAAAATTAATTTATTGACTTTGTAGTAATATTCTAATTATATGTTAGATTTGCTCGGACAAAACATCATGTACAAATAAAACATTTATTTAAAATTAATAGAACGAAAGTTACAAAATAAAGTTTATTGCCCACATCTTCATACGAGGACTTTACTAAATGTAGACATGCTACAGAATCGATATCGGTTTTTAAAATATTTGTATTCGGGAATAAAACCCGGAATCTTCTCTCAATGCCGCGTTAATGACCAAAGACCAAATAAGTGTCTCGTATTACGGAAAATCCTTGGACTCCGTCTTTTAATATTTTGTAGTCAGTAAGTCAGCTGGAGAACAATGAAACTCATTACATTGTGTGGCGTTAGACCACCTATATTTCATCAAAATGTGGGTTATCAAAATAATAATAGAAATATTATCCCCAAATTATTCTTGGCCAATGTTGGAGAGGTTTTAATAATATTTTTAGGTGTTTAAATAGCAGTGTTTAATGCAGTGCAATGATAGCCTGGTACTATTAATCTTAGCTTTCCACTTTTAGGTTTGTGGCTTAAATACCGTCCATATACCACAGACTTAAAGCTACTTGCAATTTTAAGATTAAACTTTACTATAGCATAAGGGATAAAGAGAATATCCCGAGGAAATGTAGTTAGCGTAAAAACATCTACAATGTTGTCTAAATCTTTAAAATCCGTCAACCTACCTTTGACCAGTCTGGCAAGCTTCAAATTTGCTTATCTCATAGTGATGAAAATTCAAGGCCAACAGTTAGACGATTAAGGTGTCAATTACGATGTTGATGATGGTGTAAAATTCTCATATAAACCTTCGTTAATGATAAAGCTTCTGGACAAGTCACCTGATGTAAATACTGATAACACTTGTATTCGGACTATTTTTTATGTAGAAATACGGTCGCGTTCGGCTGCAATCCCACCTGATGGAAAGTGAGATGCAGCCTAGGATGTAGCACGCTCGCCCACAAAGTGCCTACACACTCTTCTTTTGCATAATTTATCTACATTACCTGTCAAATATGTAGGTTCCTATCGAAACACTCTATGCTGTCCTGAATCTTGGTGCAGTGAGGAACAATTATGTAAAAATAAATGATTACCTACTATTATTTTAGGTTTTTAGCCTTACGGCATAGACGATCGGCATTTATAAGTACCACTTCTAAATGGAGATCATAGAAAAGTATTAAAGTACCTGCAAGAAAATTATTCGAATGTAACCATCGTAAAATTATCTTGAAAACGGTAAAGACCGATTTGTGACTGATCGGTAAAAGAGCAGTGAGAAAACACAAATTATTAAGGTACTTCTAACAATGTATGATGACGCACAATATCAACCAAAACAGATACATTTAATATACATTGAATATTAAAAAACAATTGCAGATATCAATGCTCGAAGTTGGAATTAAGTATGTGTATTTATCTCGGACTGTTGCCAAGCACCTCGTCGTCGCATGACAGGATTAGATCATCGGCCTAATGAGTTATGTGTACTCATCAAACGCTTAGAACTATGAATGTCAGTTTGTCGCAAACCATAATACTTCAAGGACGGTTTTGGCAAGTCCTCTAATGTCGCAAACATTCTTACTCAACAGTGACCACTCACCATCTGGTTACCTATGTTAAATTAATAAAAAAGACAAAATACTTAATTATGCAAATTGAATGGTTGGTACCATTTTTGGACGAATGATTTCCATTGTAAGTAATTGTGTCACTGAGAACCCGTCGAGTATCGTTTCGACGTGTAGAGGCCTCTGTCCGGGTCAGTACAGTCATCACACATTTTGTTTTAGTTTCATATACATGTCACGGCTACATATGTAACAAACATAGTATACCAACATTACTGACTACTATCTAAGGATCACTAAATCACCAATTTACTGACGTCGTACCTAATGAAATTCAGGAGTTAGTAACATTTAAAGTGTTAAACAAAAATCTACATAATAGAAAACTAAACTATTTCAACTATGACAAACGGACCCATTAAGTGCCGACAATGTTGAACGCATTCAGAACACGAGGCATCCTGAACATTAATTTACAAGACATTTGCACAAGCAAGGGGACGCTACAAAGAAATGCTTTCTGTTGTCTATTAAATTAACATATTACAAGTGCCGACACTTAAGGTGAGCTTTAGGCATGTGCGACACGACATCACGATACGATGTCACGACACGTTTATCGTAATTTGTTCACTATTGGTCCGATCTGATTAAAAGAACAATGTAAATGTATTTATTATGTAATTCACCTCATGGATAAGTCACGTAAACGGTACCAAGATAAATTTCTTTGAATTGCCAACATTGGCTTCGTGCGAGTCCACGAGAGAAATAGTACAATGAAAGCCTGAAAATTATGCTAGTATAATTAAAAATTGTTTGACGTTATTTCAAAATGGACATTTCGTTATATTTTGGTCATAATTTCTTAACAAATATTATCTTTTATTATTATGAAGTATTCAGTGAACATCTTTACAATATGTAACATCATTTGTTTCAATTAATATATTGTATAATATGTAGATACCAATGCATTTCAAATTCGTCACAGCGTGCGATAAGTCGTGATAGTACGCACTAAAAAGCTATACGCAGGAGTCTTCCGGATTTTTTCATGGTGAGCAATGCGGAATGCGAGCCCGCATGACATTGGACCTCAATGCCAACTGTCTAATAATAAAGTGCATTGGATGACTGTCTGTTTATGCAAATTTCTTCCGTTTACCCCGGAACAGTTTAGATATACAAGGGAATTGTTAGGAGCTATTAGATTTATTACGCGCCTTGAACTATTTTGAGAGTCGATGCTTTGTGAAATAAAGGCGTCATTGTCCCATACTTAAGTATCTAGAATTACGTGTTTTAATTTTTAGATATTTTATTTTTGTAACTGTAGCGTTGTTTTGAAATATGCTAATAATTATTACTCAGGGCTTTATACTAGTTCTCCTTGTGCTCAGGTGTCATGTGCAAAAACATGAAGAGGACATGTCAACACTCAGTAAATTTAATAGCGAAATTCTTAGTTATAACTGAACAAACCGAACCCGGAACTTTTTAGGGTAGGCAGTCATGACGATCGTTGTATCAGTTGGGTGGTCGTATAATCTTATGTATTTTTTCAACTCGCAAATTATTTTGAACATGGAACTAGTTTTGAACTTGCATTTTATTTTGAATTTGCCACAATAGCTTCAGATAATTGACAGGACTCGGCAACGGAATCAAGAAATTCATCAACTTTTAGCGAGAAATCCAGCTGTGGCTTTCGGAGAAACACAAATTAGTTTAAGGAACTAAGAATACTGAGTTATTGTGATTAATATTTCCAATAATTATTAACATTTGTACATTATATTATATTTCATAGCAAATTTTACATGAACACACTTAAGGAACTAATAGGCTTACTATGTAGATGGTAAGTTACGTCCCACCATGGAATATCTATTCAATGGTGGGACGTAAAACACATTTGGTGTAGCAAACTCCTCTGCCAACTCTTTCGGCGAAACATAACAGTGATGTTATGTGCAATTGAGCAAGCAGCATCATCACATGATAAGCTCCGCGTAATGAGCTAAACAGACACTTGTGTGTCATCACGGTTTTCCTTATAATTAATACCAGGTTAGGGCCGGCTCGAACCAGTACAATCTCGATCCTGTCGATGCAATAACAAATGTATGTTTATGTTTATGAAAATCGATCTTGAAATTTTTTTTTATCACCAATAGGCATATTTTAAAAGATAGGTACTCAAGACATTAAGTACCTATGTTTTAAAATATGCCTAAATCGGAAAAACTATTATAAGACTACTAGACTAGTAGAAGACTAGTAGTATAATACTCCTAGACTAGTAGAAGATTAGTAGTATAATACTACTAGACTAATAGGAGACTAGTAGTATAATACTACTAGACTAAGTAGTTAAGCTAGCTCGTAATAGATCTGAATAAGTGATTAGACAAAAATCAATTCAAATGTTTATTTATTAAACATATACTAAACGCGTAGCCGTTGTTCTAAAAATAACGTAATATCACGCCTGTATCTCCCGAAGGGTTAGGCATAGGAGTGTAGTACACTCCCATGTTTCACCAGTTACGTTATACGTCCCATCATGAAACAGGCGGAAAGCCTCTTGCCTTACACCGAGCTTGACTTTGAGCTACTGCCAGAAATCTCGAATTAAGGAAACCCAATATTGCTCGATCCGGGGATTGAATCCAGAACCACACGCTCGGCAGTCGTCCTTGCAACTACTCAACTAAAGAGGCAGTATTTAAATGGAAAATTAATAAAATAATCTGCTCATCTTATTAACTTTCGATATCATAATTAGATATCCTACATCCCGTCATTGGTATAGTACTCTCCAAGGCTTTGTAATTGCGGTTTGATGGAAAATAATGAAAGCATAATTAAGCAAGAATAATCACAGGAAAGACTGCAACAAGAAACATTTGAGTACTTCCAAACAATTAGCTTTAGACACACGTAACCCTATTTCGTATTTCAAAAACAATTTACCAGAATGAAAATCACAAAAACATTATCAATTTTCAATCGGAAACTGAAAACTCGAATGCATTTTCCGTTCATTGTCCTCGAGGTCGTGCCCGGTCGTTCGTTCCTCTTTACTACCTCGGTAGATTTGGTCGAGAACATTCCACATTACGAGTAATACATATGTACATATGTATATATGCTCGTATGTATGTACATAAGTGAGATCCTTCAAAGTGAACCTATCGAATGTCCAAATGTGCTTCCAGTATAACATCTTACAAAATCCTCAAAATAATCTTTACCATATGTACGCTTTTCTGGGAGCCAGGGGCTCTGCTTGAAATGTCACATGTTTTGGTCAATAAACCATTATTATTAAAATTTACTTATGAATTAAATATTCAGGCAAGTATTCTAAGCAATTGCTGTATTTTTTCTGGTTCGCAGTTTTACCAAGTATATTACCTTACCCCTGGTAACATTCAGATGTTATGAACCAACTCTCTTGACGGAGACCAAACGCTAACAGAAAGAAGGCCTTTAGGATTAAGATCTTTATCAACGTAACATGTATTACACCCCATAATAATTGACTAGCTACTCGTACTTACAGTGCTTCGCAAACCACTTGCCTTCAATTTAATGCTTTTTTTAAACAGCCACTCAGAAAACCGTGTCGTGCATGTTTGTTTCCCGCTTTTTGCCATGAAACTAATATAGTGCGCTATCCACACACTTCACACCTCAGTACACAGGGTGTATTTATTAGCACACGTGTATCTATGCGCTATACATGGTGTTCTGTTCTCTATCTGTCGAACGCCTTTCCTACCGCCGCTTTATCAACATTTCCTTACAAATATCCTTATTTGTACAACATGTTCCCTTTTTTGGTGAGACAATGTACATAGTGAGGTGGTCGAGCAGACTGAGAATAGGGCTGTCAAAAAAAAATTAAACAATTATTTTAGTTTTTGGAAAAATTAAGTTTTCAAATTGAAAATATCAAAACAATCGATTGAAACGAAATACCATTTATGACAAAGAAAAAATTTTTATTTATAGCTATTATATTCATCTGTTCATATCTTTCAAAGAATTTAATTTAATGACTCCTGGTATTCGTCATGTATTGATATGAAACAGGCTTGAATATATGCATTGTTATTTAAGAGACTAGATGTCAAACAAACTTGCATATTATTCTCGTAATTTATTAACTGTACCAAATATTTCATCAAGTTTCATTTTTCCTTGTATTTTGGACAGCCCTGTTTATAGCGGTAAAATGGTTCAAACAAGAAAACTGTTTTAGGGAGCGTGCACACCCACCTTGAGCTATCTGACGTGTAAGCATTGCGAGACGCTGTGAAGATGATAATCTACCGAATCCCTTTTGACGTGAGATCTGAAATATTACTGTATCCCAACTATTATTACGATCTACGCGATAACAATTATTATAACAAACTCGAACACGAAGACATAATTATAATAGATCATTGGACTAAAGAATCCCAAAAATGAGTAATATATTCTATGTATTGTAAGTCAGCTAAATAATTCATCAATTTATTCGATAATAGTACAGTAATTAACATCTCTTCACTTCGGGAATCTAGAGTTATCCACAATAAGATCTGTGTCTATAAGATATATATGTGACTCTATATCTCGGTCAGCGGTATAGGATATAGCTTTAAGATTTCTTATCCTGGGAAGAATTCCAAATTCCAGTGGAAAAATAAAAGGATTGATGATGAAGATATAATATTACGACAAACTCATAGCTATATACTGGGCAGGATTCCACGTATTCCCATAATTATGATGTATTATTGGAACCATGATATCGAGGTTATCCGTAAGAATTATACATAGTTGAGAATCCAATTAACGACCTTCTAGAAAGCCAGCATGTTGAACGACGCGTTAAATAAGAGGACAAAAACCTGGTCAAGTAATACTGGCCAAGAACAGCGTTTAGAAAACACAGCATTGGTAGAATACTATCTAGGCTCTTTCATCAGTTTCATCTTAATGTTTGATTAGTCATATTATGTAGAGTTTTATTAAACGTCTTCTACAGGAGTCTACTATCGTCTTCTATCGACGTCTTCTATCGACTTCTTTTATCGACTGAACAAATTATACAAAAAATATCAAGTAAAAAAAATATCAAACGAACATGTAAGAATGTTGAGTAACGTGAAAAGAATGGTTCTAATTTAAATAAAATGTAGTTTAAACAATATTGATTGTGTATTCTCCCACCAATTAGCGACGTGGTACGTTCTAGAAAGCCGCGGTAAAATACTAACGATAAATAAATTATTTAGTTCCACGTGCCCCTTGAAACGCTTCGCTTTAAGCACGACATTTTGTATTCGGGTGAAAGTTATAAAAACAACGCTTCTTTTTTTTCTTAATAGGAAAAAGTTTAAAAAATAAGCCATAGAGAATCAGTACTGGCCGAGCTGAGTGACCTGACCTGACTGTTCACCCGCGACTGCGAGCCATGCAACTGGGTCGAAATATTGGCATATTTATAAATTTATTGTGTACACTAGTTAAATACAAAATTCTCCGCTATTGCTTCAGTCGAAAATGTTGAAAATAATATATATATGTATCAGTAAAAGATTTTTTCAAAGTCGACGATCTATTTCTTCTAATAATTTAAATCCAATGAATTATATTCAAATGAAGTATCTACTTAAACTGTAATAAGCATTAAAAGTCCACTATTTATAAGTTGTTACTGATAGCTATTAATATAATAAATTAAAGAAGGATTGCGATTTTCTGTAAGCATAGAGACATTTGACACTAAATGCTTTTTGCCTACCGCGTAAGGAATTACGCGTCAATATATTAATAGGTAGATAGATATATTGAAATATAGACGAGTTTGAAAATGAATTGATTTTGTTCATCGAGATTTAAACCTCGTTGTGCATTGCAAGTCCGGTGACACTGGCAGGCTATGTTCGTTATGTAAAATCTATATTTCAAATCCTTCGCATTCCTGCCAACGGCCAGCGTCGCTTCGAATTGAATTTTTTTAAATGTGGATCGTCGTCATTGTTACATAGTCTATTTTATATTATAATACATACCTACAAAATATCTATTATATTAGTACATTATTAAACTTTATGAGAAGATTGAATTTGTGGTAATAATACAAAGAAAAAAAAATTGTATTTACCCTGAAGTATTTATTAATTATCCAAATTTTTATTCAGAACAGCGAAACCATGTTATCTCGCTAAGTGGTACATTGTACCATTATTTTTTTTTTTATCATTATCTTGCAACATTTAATTTGTTCCTTTTTCATTAAGCTCTAAAAAGCTAATGTAAGTGAATATAATAACAAAAGAATAGTTAATATTTTGATATTAAATAAGATCAAAACAAAATCGTTGATGACTTGACCCAAACCACCGATTCCTATTAAGTAGTTGCGCTCATCAAAACATGCCCTGTAATAGAGTTCGCTGCGTTAAATATTCAATGGATGACTGTCCGGTGATCTAGAAATGAATTGCCAACTGAAAGAAATAAACGGGTGACAGCGGAAAAAATATTGACGTTAGAGCTGAGAAATGGGCTATAGAGGACCGGAAGGGATAAACGCGTTAGTGATGAAAATGGGGATGAAATAAATAGGAACGGATATACTCTGGAAAAATTCTTTCGCATTCAAGGACATTTGTACATGGTGTATAACGAATGGTTAATTATATACTATATACCTGTCATATGTGTCATATAATGTGTAGTTATTGCTGTACTTGTCACAGACGCGTTGCTTTTGAAGACTGGGGTTGTCGCGTCTAGTATGCATCTGCACCTTTCAGACCGAAATATAAATTGTGTGTTCGAGTACTTGAACATAGAAATAATAAAACAGTAACGGTCGGTCGTCCATACTCATATCAGTTAAGTTATATGATAGAAACCATTTAGTATTGATAAGTCATTGTAGTTTACTTTTTACAGTCAGTGGCAGTTGGTATAAGAAATTTTGAGAATTGGCAGCCCTTTATTCCGCTTCAATAGAATATACCACGCAATAAACATGTTAAACACACAATCCCATTCAATATTGCATCGACGAGAAGAAAATTTAACGCGTTTAAGGCAATCGGCACTAAACGACACACATAATACGAAACGTATATCTGCCACGACAGCGAGTTGTCGCACCACGTGCGAGCATGCGATTGTTCGCATACGTCGCTTTTAGACTTAAATTAGCAGTGCTGAAAGATATATCAAAACTATTTTTCCGATAGAAATAAAGGATACTACCTTTACTATTATTTTTTCTAAATCTGTCAATTTTGTAGTTGTGAAACAGAATCGACTTCAAAATGTTCTTCTCGTGTGAACTTTCAAATCAAACCGTTTAATTTTCATGAAATGAATAAAAATGTAATTAGATTTTTTGGAATTGGCAGTACGTACATGCATAGATGAGAATTTTTTTATCAATTTTCCTTGGTAATCTTTTAAGTTCCACATTTATGTATGATACTCATAATGACCTTACTGTATTGTTTGATTTCTTCGATGGTGGGACACGTACCCAACGAGAATACGGAAAAATGACGCTTTTGGCAATGAAACCTTGGCATGGGGTTCCCTGGCATTACGCTGCCTGCCAACACGGTACCACCATAACTCTCAATGGTGTACATAATTCTGAAGATGGGAAAACCGATTTGGCACATTCTGTTTGTAGTCAACAAGAGCTTTTTTTGGAGTAACGCAATGACAAATATGCTGTGTACCTGATAATTTCGTAAATGATTAAAATAACGTAAGGGAGAAATTGAAACCAATACCAGACAATCTCATATACTGTAAGACGGTCCTTCACAATTTCTTGATTTCAGATGGTTACTATAGACAGTAAAATGTATTGGGACATTAGTCAAAGTGAAAGATACAACGCTTCTTGTATTAGTTACATTTAAACAGGAGCAGAGCAGTAACTATTTTTCGACAGTAACATACAATCTCAAGTTCCAAAGCAGAATAGGAATCTTTGCCGAACAGAAATTTAAACATCTTCGCACAAATATATGACCAGTTACGAAGCCTATTACATTTATTAATAAACTCATAACATCAGTGAATGCCACCATTAAGTGTTTCTGCCACCACGCGAATGCACTGAAAAAAATTCAGTAAGTGAAGAGTCGATATTCGGAGTTTTTGAGTTTTTTATACAACGTAATCAACACAAATTTAAAAATGTATAAATGGCCTACGATCTGTGGCTGTCCAATTTGTGACAAGATATAAGAAGCGTAGATGCTGGAGTAAAAATTATCAAAATGTGTAATTATAAAAAAAAATATAATGATCACGGTAGGTATTGTCGAATTCCAAAAAGATAACTGTAACGAAATTCCCGAAAAGCCACCTATCAAACTTATCAAAATAAAATCCCGGTACACCTAGTTCCGGTTAAATCAGAATGTTAAATCGGACGGAAGATCGCGCAAGCAATTTAGATTTATTGATGCGGCGACGGTCTCTTCAAATTGAATGCCTTTAAATATTTTCCCCCACGCTGAATGGAAATAGGTGTTGTTAGGTGAGCTTGCCAGAAATAGAATGTTATCAGAGATTTATTGAAGATATGGCGAATGTTTTCGGGAATTGGATAAGGCTCTAAGTTCTTGGGAAATATTTAAAACTTGTATATTTTATATAAGGTGGACTTATATGTTCTACGATGGGGCCTATGAAGTAGCTGGTGAATCGTAGGTGTTTACAACGTTCCTCTACCTAGCAATTCGGGGAAGTACAGCCGTGATTTTGTGTTATGTATATTGACTACGTCCTACTCAAAATTCCATGATAGATGGGGCTAATTAAGAAACACAATAAATGTTTCATTACGCTTCAAAACATCTTTGAACAAAACCAAAGGAAGATCCGGAAGATATGGAACTGCAGTATTCAAAATGTGACACATTTTTTAACAAACATCCCTTTATGCACCGCAACACTCATATATGAAGTTCAAAGTGAAAGGTATTTAGTTCCAAGCATACCGAAATACCGCATCTAGTGAGATCTCGACTTCCATTAAAACACCAACTTTGTAAAGAGAAGGCTTTTACGCTAATATTTCTTTTCATAGAGGTGGAGCCAAAGGCATGGCAATTGAAACGTAGGTCCACTTAAAAATTTAGACGTAAATTTGTCTATGTTGAACGCTCTATAAATACCACGTTAGGTAAACAAACTATCGTCGACGAGGAAATATCTAAATCGAGCGAGTAGTGTAAATTTTAACGTTCAGCAATGAAACAAAAGCTATTTCGAATATCATTCGAATCAAACTAACTTTTACGTTTTATTATGTAGTCTTTTTGGGTCGGCCTAATAACAATGAATTAATGTATTGAAATTAGGTACTTTAATTTTTTTTTTTTAATTTTTTTTCTCGACCCATTAACATTCCACTGTTGGAATATGAGTCTCCTCCCATATTGAGAGGGTTAAGGCCGTAGTCCTCCACG
>DWJK01002048.1:0-15409 GCA_018248815.1 Croniades pieria auraria
TCAGCCTTTTCCGTTCCACTGCTGGACATAGGCCTTTCCCAAGGTGTGCCACAACACTCGATCCTCCGCAGATCTCAACCAGCCGCTATTGTTGCAAATCGATATTTAATTTTAATGTATCACCTACAATCTTACTGTAGAGTAATATTATTATATTTTATATATTCTACCAGAGTTATTGATATTACTCTTGCCACTGTCATATATCGTTATCTCATATTAATAAGTTACATATAAAATAATTTAATTAATTGGAGTTAATACAGTGAATATTATTGTTCATGTTGCATAATCACCGTTATTATCACTTGCTGTTTGTTTTTCATATTAATATGAAAAATATTATTATTAAAACAGAACACAGTGAGTTCAATCCTCCTATTTAGAGGTAGACAGCATTTCTACGGTGATGCCTGCGCTAAACGCCCGAACACATTTTCTCTTACTGTTCTTTAATATATGTCATGTAACATTAAAAAAAAGCAACCAGCATCTTAAAATAGTATATTCTATTAATATTATATCGTAACGCCAATTTAGTTACGTGATAAGCAGAGAGGACCAAATGACAAGTTTGTCTATTCTTATAGACCTGACGGCTTATATTACGAGAACCCACCACCTCGTACGTAGAGAGTGATGAATGTAGACGTTTACTTTAAGTGACTGTGACTTCGAAAAAAAAAAAAAAAAAAAAACACGAAAATCTTTAAATAATATATCATAGCACATAACGATAAATAAATTTATATGCATAAATACTATTAACATCGTTAAAATATCTCATAAGCTTCGCTATCTGTAATAATTATTTGGTTGTCAGCAACCACGTCGGTTAAAGTGTACAAATAAAGAAATCTATTGAAAACTGCGTTGAAACAAACTATTTATAGCATCAACCTTTACAGTCAATACGAGCAGACGGACAGCTGATGTGTAAGATCAATCCTGAGCTACTGGCGCGACGGGTTCGTGTCTCCTATATATCCTATGCCATCGGATAAAAGCAAGCGAATATCGCCTTTATCTCCTCCACATAAGGTGCACTGAATGGTCTAGCTAGTTTATTTTCTGTACGACTCAATAAATTCCTAACCCAGGAGCGATTGTTCGATCCACTAAAAAACTTCAGACATTGTCTCGCATGCAGTTGACTGCAATACTTTTTATACTTTTCGAATGTCATATGAAAGCTACTGCATTTTATATCCCACGGAGCCGCGGATATTGTTCGGAGGTATTGTTCTTACATCTCATCCTTGTATGCCCTTTGTTAACATGGTAGATACTCATTAGGGGAGATATATCCACGAGCATTGCTTCGTTATGTCTCTGACTGTCAATAAATTTAAACGTGTTTCATATTCTTAGTCGTATTAAGTAAACAATACTTACTAGGTATATTTCTTCTAATAAAAATGATAATGGTTTTAATTTGAATACAATTTTTACTTTCTTATACTGATACAATAATATTCTGGTACAGATCTAAAAAGCTCAGTTCAATGCAACAAGAAGCTGATTGTTTAAATATTTAAATTTAAGTATCACCGAAAAGGCAGTAAGTATCCGTCTTACGAACATTTCGAACATTAAGCGTAGTATAGATATTAATGAGATTAAAACTTCAAGCGCTCGTGAAACAGAAATAAAAACGTCAATTCTATAAATACGAACAAAGGGGCTCGCCAACCTGCGCCCTCTGTTAACCAACAAATCGTCTGCGAAACGATCTAATTAACAGAATATAATTGGAATTCCCGAGATTACAGCGACATCTCGCACTAAAAGCAACTCTGTGTCGCACTGGGGGGCGCCACGTTCGCTCTGATTTACGCTGCGCCCGCGCATGTTTCAGTTAATTAGCTCCAAGACACGCAGTTCACACTCCACAGGCCCTAAAAGGAGTTATCAGTTAGCCTTAAGTAGACAACACTGTTTCCTGTCCCCTCCTTTTGTGTAATGAAAATCTTGCTCGATATTTATTTGGTGGAAAACAGAACACAGGCTTTGGAATTTTTTAACTCAATGGGATTGCGTAAGGGTCAATTTATTTGATTATTTTTTCTATCAAGAGTTTTTTTGTATGGAACGTCATGATGACGACATTTCGGGCTAATTATAATGTTGATTAATGAGCCAAATGATGAAATATTAATTTTAGGATCATAAATTAGTGAACGATAAGATGCTCATCGCGTACTGAATATCTTTTCTTACAGTGGGAGTACGAAGGCATACAAATATGACGAATTAACGCTTAACGTCCTCCGAGTCAGGCATGCCGCGTATAGTTGGCACGCATCGTTAATTGACCATGTATGTATTTATCCAATATTCGATCGGACCGCGCTGACGTTACATAACACACATAGAACGGAACTGGTCCAAACAAAAAGTTGACGTTGCGTTGAAAAACAAAAAGCCACGCAAATACACAATGCCGAGGAGTCCGCGGCTGTATTACTTCATTCCGAACGCAGCGCTCGGCTCAGTGGCGATGTGAACAAAAACGAAACGAACGTTGTAATGCGGGCAACGGTAGCGAAATAATAAGATCGCACAACAAAATAAAGAAGTGCCCTCGAAACAAAAGGAAGGCTAGTGAAATAAGGCGAAAAGGTTTAAGGAGTGACGGTGGGCCGCGCATTGTCCGCGCTCCCGGAGCGGGAAACGCGGATAAGGCAGTTTTAAACCGGATATTTTACAGCCAGCCCGCCGAATACGTTTTGCTGTCATTTGTTATACATAGTCATATATATTTAACTGTAACAATAACTTTCTAGGTACTTCAAAAAGTAATGTTTAATTTTCGCACAAACCGCTTAAATGAAATTCAAATATGTAGGTAAAAATTTTATGAATATTTTATTAAATCGTTGTTTTTTTAATTTCTTTTAAATTAATATCTGTATTTAGTTACTTACTGGCTGATGGAGGAGTGAGAAGTCTAGCGTGAATAAAGGAAGAGAGTGCTGAATGTAGAAGAAGCACGTAACATCACGCTTGTAATCCCCGAAGGGGTATCGCAGAGGGGTACACTTTAATACACTTCCATGCTTCATCAGTTACATTTACGTCCCATGGTATAGATGGTGAGCCTATTGTCACACAAGAAACTCGTTCATTCTATAAGGTCTATACGGACAGATCGAACCCTTGTTCTGTGCCAATCTCTCAAAAGACCTACTGTGATGATATAATAATAAAATAATTATTATTGAACTATTTATTATCCTATTTCCAATTACTCGGGTACTTAATTATAATGTCAATTATGTCTCTAATAATGTCTCTTAATTAATAATGAATATTATCTATTAAATCTATTTTTTCCGCTCCTTCAATATTTCAGTGTCAAATTCAAGTAAATCAAAAACTAATGACATAGGAAAAATACATGAATACAAATATTAACACTGTATTAGAAAGAAAGAAAGAAAGAAACTTTTTTTTTGCAATATGTACACCTACACGTTATACAGGCGTTAAAATATCTGTAGAAATATAACGAATACAGCAATTGCAGACTGCATATATAATGTATACACCTATTATATGAAATATATATTAAAAGAAACTAATTGATAATATCCTGTATTTAACATTTATCACATATAAAATTTGCATGCCTTAAGACGGAACAAGAGGACGCGTCAGTTTGAATAAAATTCACTGTGAATATTGTTCTTGCAAATGAAGACAAAGCATATTATAACCAACCAATCCTCTTTCTACATCCTCGCGATTGGAAACATTACAAGCCTCAACACTCCGTCGACACGTCATCTTAGCTTCCGAAATCACATCGCTACCACCACGACGTTGAGCTGGTCATCTCCTTGCTAACTGGAATTCATTTGCGAACTTTTCCTACATGACAGCGCGATTTAAAGAATTAAAAATCGTGGTCCAAACTGTGAGAGAGGCAGAATCGAATTTGATCTTTGGTTGTCAAAAGGTGAGGTTAGCGTAATTTTTAGGGTAAAGGAAGTTGTTGGCATTTAGAGTTTCCTACCTACATAAACGTAACATCACACCAGCGATCGCTAAAAGGTAGGCAGAAGAATCTAATTTACTCCCGCGTTTCACGTTACGTTTACGTCCAACTATGGAATAGTCGGTGACCCGATTGTCATGCGCCGGCCACAAAACCAAACTCCTAGCAGCTATTAGAAATTTCGAGATAGACAAAACCAATAACACCCGACCCGGGATTCGAGTCCAGGACCTTTCGATCGAGAGTGCACTTGCAATCACATATTTAATTTAAAAATGGATATTAGTGCAGTACCTATTTGTGTCAAAATTTCGCATTTGAATATACATAGTTATATATTTTACACATAAATAAACACTTACTGCCTAATTTTAGACAACCTTCGTGCGAATTGTTTTTTTCCTGCTATAAAAAAAACAGTCTAGTACATATAATTCCTCTACGTTTACTGCGTATTTTCTATCTTCCCTCTTCTTTAGTTCTAAGGATAATGCACATGGCTGACAAGAAGACATGTAGTTCTGCTATCTATATCTCAATTCTCTAAACAAACTCTCCCATCTCGTATATATGTGCATACATACATGTTATGTGTGCACAGAATATAATGTTTGGCGCGACTCTACGACACCTATTACGCGGAGGCCGCCGCTACCGCCTAGGTTTTCATTACAATTGACGCTTCGAGTACTGACTGCTGAGTTGTGAAATGTATACCAGAATCGACCGTCTAGATGATAATGATACATACTATAACAACTGGCGATATTTTGATTACGAAATTCTGATGATACGAAAGTTTTCACAGGCGTCTGGTAAATCGAACGTTAATTTATGAAATTTGTTTAATAAAACGCTAAGCGAAGCAATAGCAATTCAATCAATGACTCGAGTACGATTGGTATTTAAAAAACATTATGTATCTCTTGTGCTGTTGTTATTCCTTGCATGTTCCTGTTGTGATGCAATATACAAAACAAAGGAATGCAACTATTTTGCTCCTGGATTCCCACAGAGCGTGGTATACCTTAGAATATTTTCCATATAATATGTACTACATTTATTAACTCTAGAGGCGAAAACATTTACGGAAATATTTTACTAAGGATGGCTTAGTATTAATTAAATATATCGCACATTTTAAATTTACGTTAGGATGTTCTCTATCTAAAATAGTCGAACTTGAATATTTTATTTAAAAAAATGATGATTTAATTATTTCGAAAGTCCGTTTTATTGTCTGCACAATCCATAATTTTCACAGAAAGAAATATTATTTAGATATCTAATGCACTATCTTCAATAAATTAAATATGTGTATTCGAAATTTAAATCTCACTCAAAATGGCGGACGAATGATTTCTTCACAATTAACATAGCCGTAAATATAACACTAATTCAGCATTAAAATATTATACCTCCCACTGACATAGCTCCGTATTAGGAAATAACACAATATATAAATGTATACTAAAATAAAGCAAACATAAGGTAGAGTTAAAAAAGTTTTTCAATAAAAAAGAATTGTGGCTAGATTTAAAGAGTAGAGTATCCTGTTGTCGCGGGGGAATATGATAAATCAGCAGCGTACAGCCGCGCACACAAATCATTTGAAACGAGCTTGTCTATTGAAACATCGCGCCCACCTTTGTTTATTGTTTAGTTCCAAAACGTTGATAGAAATTCAAACACATTTTTCGATAAAGCTTTACACAGCGGTGTTTCAACGACTGCTAATATTTTGCTGTTGTTTTACGTTAAATTTATAACGCCTATGTGCTTATTATAAGTGTCGTTGTTTACCATAAAAATAGTTCATTTATTCTTGTATATATAATATGACACAATCGAGGAAATAGGATTTTTCCTCTTAACAAAGTTGGACCCATACAAGAAATAGGATACACTATATAAACTATGGTATTTACCGTACTTATATAAAAGCCTTTGTAGAAAGCTGGAGTCCATTCTGGGAAAAGTTGTATGGCAAATCTCCAGGATTACATCACAATTCAAAAGAAATATCTCTTAATGGTTAATATTATCATTATTACTATGCGTCACTAACTTATAATACACCTCGTTTTTAAATATTAAACAGTCGAAAGCAAATAAAATGGAACGAAGGGAAATGTATAATAAATTGTTTAATAAATATTTTACTATGAAACTACACTATTTACGTAAATAAAGAAAGCGTTACTGACTGCTTAATAACATTAACGTAATATAAATGCAGTAATAAAAGCGAACAAAAATATAAACTAAGAACATTTCGACGCGACTGTCAGATCGCGCAGCCGCGCAAACCACAGACTCATGTCTACCATTCACTAACTGCAGGAACGCTCGGTATATACGAGCGCAGTTCCGAAGTGCTGATATTGAATTTTGTACTCGAATGTACTTTGTTAGTTCAATTGGTGCGTTTTGTAGACACGTCGATTCCGTGCCACGATTGCTTGGTACGTACGATTTATTTATTAAATGTCAGAAATGCACTCTCGGTGTAGTCATGCACTAGGATATGGCGGAAACATACCAATATATGACACTACAGGTAACTCGATACCCACCTACAACTACACTAAATATGTTTGTCGACGAGTTCCGTGTATTGCATAACGTCAAGCTCTTTGTTCTCAATGCAGCCATGTTGCTAGGATACCAAACACATCACATCCAGAGGAAAGTTTAACTATTGTCACTATAAACACGGGAGTCAACAGAACTTGACAAGTTGCAAATATTTCATTTAACAATAAAGTTTCGAAAGATTATAATTTACACATATTTTAATAGCATAACATCACGCCTGTATCTCCCGAAAAGGTAGAATGAGAAGTGTCTCATCATGAAATAGGCGGTAGACCTATTGACATATGTCAGGTATTGTTCCAGACTCCGACCTAATTCCGGTCGTAACCTAACAGCATTTGACCAACGAGTGTGTCATTTTAATAACCCTTTCATTTATTATTAAACCGTTACAGTATATATATAAACGGAGACTTCAACAGCGAAAGAAATTACATAATATTCAGCAGTACGTAATTAACATTCACGTGTGGTTTCATACAACAAATAGACGTGATAGGATCAGACCCGGAAGCCTGAGGGAAAGTCAACTTGCGCTAATTGACTACCAATTTAACCAGCTGTTCCTTTTAATACACTTTGCAGTAAATAAAATAAGACGCCTGACCGGTCCGGTTGGAGTGGGCAGTTGCCTCAACTACTGAACTGGAGGTTGCGAGTTCGATTTCAACAAAAGTCAAATATTTGTCAAATGAACACGAGTGTTTGTATTTTGCTTTTTCTTGTAAATTTACTTATATTTGTGTGAATTTAGAAACGTGTACATAATTAAGTGGTTGTCTGGTGATAGGTTAGTGGTTAAGAATTGAGCTTCTCACTCGGGGAGTACTGAGTTCAAATCCATGGCGCGCGCCTTTTTACAAAAGTGCGTTTTAAGTTTAAATATCACTTACTATCGGTGAAGGAAAACATCGTGAGGAAACCTGCACACTTTAAATTTATATTTAAAAAAAAATTCTAAGGTGTGTGAAGTCTGTCAACCCGCACTTGGCCAGCGTGGCAGACTATGGTCTTAACCTCTCAATGTGAGACTAGACCAATATTCCAATAGTGGAATGATAAATTGGTCGATTAGATGTCTGGTTGTAAAGGCTGTGCCACGTTCAGGATTGCGTGGCCGGTATATCAAGATATTGCTTTGATTTTGTAATTGACACTTCTCTCACTTGTACATAGATTCATTTTGTTATTATTTTTATGCCATCATGCTAGGGCTCTTAAGGGCTAGACAGACATCATAAAATAATGCCTCTGGTGTTGCAAAGGTTCATAGGTGACGGTGACCACTCACCATCAGGTGGCTCGTTTGACTGTTTGTCAGCTTATGCAATGAAAAGAAAATGAAGTGATGAATATCTGTATCCTTACAGAGTTTAGTCAGAAAATATATATATCTAGTAACGCCTCATCATCATAATCTTATTCTATCTACTACCCTATGTACCAGTCTAACAAGAAAGGCATTAGCGGTTGTGACTTAAATTGGTTCTGTTTCTACTAAATAAATCATCACGCTGGACTGTTTCGTTGGTTTAGTAGTTGCAAGAATCACACTGCACAAGAGGTCTTGGGTTCGAGCCACTTCGAGTCCCAAGTCGGTTCACGTATTGTTGGAATTTCCTAACTTGAATTTACCAGTAGTAGCTCGGAGACAGAATTTTTGTCCGGTATGTGCCAATAGGCTCACAACTAATTCCATAGGACGTTTACCGTAACTGGCGAATCTTGGCAGAGTACTTCACTCCTCTGTCTATGCCTGAACACGGGCGTGACGTTACGTTATGTAAATTTTTTTATATAAACAGTTTCCTATTTTTTTTAGTCGTCCAGTATCAATAATTGCATTGCTGTATCCTCTCTATGCGGTTTTACAGCAGACAGATTAAATCTAGGTATATCTCATGTATAATCAACGACGCATATTTGACTAACCTACAAAGATTTATTTCTTATCTCATTATCTAATGCAATAAACATATACGAAAAATCAAAAATGTTGTTACCAGCAATGAAATGAATAGAACATCCAGATATATGTCCTGCGCATGTTACTAGAGTGTAAAGACCTTGTTTAGCTTCATATAAATATACACTACACATGTTATTTCTTTATTTCGTATTCCATATGTCTTGTCCGACTAAATGGCCGCTTGGACTTTCTTCGTGTATTGGCTCGGCGTCGTGCCAAATTCGACTCTCCTAATTGATTGCCTCTCACAGCGTTCTACTGCATCCTCGATGGACGCCAGCAGACATTTATGTCGGTGTTCATAATAACTGAAATAATGTTCTTCGTATGTTAGAATATTCTTGTTCTTGAATAGCTATCACCAAGCGTCGACTGATAGAGAAAGCCACCAGGCATTAAGTCTGCCTTTTGTATCAACAACCCACTCGTAGAATGTATCTTTCACTTAACAGTGATAAAAAAAAATTCGTTACATATACACGCCCAAGTCTAATGCACTATTTACTTTGCACTAACTGAATTACGCCGAACTAAACTGATATGAACCTATATATTTCTTAAGTTTCTCATTATAAGTCACAACGCATTTGTTTCTTATGAGAACTAAAGAATCTTTAAACCGAAACCGAATATATAGATTTATGACTGGGACAATAGTCTAGGGTTGGGTTGAGAGGTCCAGCAGTGGACTAACAGGCTGGTGATGATGATGTTTAATAAACTCATACAATTTTGTACATGATGATCACCCTCACAAGATGGTTATTTTATCATGGCGTTTTAACTCTTCAATTGACCTTAACAATAAAAATCACTTTGTGATTATTTGTTATAATAGACGGTATATGTCCAAAATGCAGATTTCATTTCTTAGTATCCTACTAGAAAGTTTAACAGTACTTTTATAAATTGTTAACGAACACTTGGGTTTGATAAACAATACTCCTTATACCTGAGTAATGGTATCAAGGTTTTTAACATTAAGATTTTGCACATATTTTGAATAGGTCAGTTAATTCATTGGATTGTAATTGAATAAAATCAATGGACTGTGGTTCAGAAAATATACCTATTTGCGTTTTGGTCTCATATTATTCCCTATGTCAGACGGATAACCTTGTCGATTGGTTCCTGTTATACCAAATTCTCAAACTATATGACACGATGTTTTCATAGGCTACGTACCTGGCGCTCATAACCTACCTGCAGCTTGCAAACATCAACTGTCTAATCTGCCTTTTGTTTTATTACACTCGCGTCGTGCGGTGATAGCGAGCGTTCGCGGAAGGCCTAATGAAGATCTTAATTGGGCGCGCGTGTGTCTTCACCCTTATCGACGATTTCTTGTTACTTGAAGGCCTTAAGTTTTTCGCGCGACTCCGTTCGCTCAGTCTTTCATTTGCTATCGGTAAAATAGACCGTAGACAATGGTACGATTTATACAGTATTGCTCTTAAAGGGTTACGCTCAGAATTTATTGATCTGCGGATATTTTTTCAGTTCTGAGATCTAGGCTTTGAGAAGAATGAACCAATTTTCGATAAATTTATATTTCATTAAAGACTATATTGTGTTGTTCAATAGCTATATACGTCAAGGTGCACCTGATTTAGTTTCGTTCTCTAAACTCCTTTGTTCTTCACTTTTATTGGTACATTTGTTGCGTAGATAGTGTCTCACGCTAATTAAAGTTTTACCGACCAACTATAATATTCTTTCAAGTCAACCCTCTTTATGAATGAGACATGAGATGAGATGATGACATGAGATGAATCGAAACAATTATTGTTACTTTGTTAGTTAAGATAATGACAAATCATCCATTTGCTTCCCTAAGAAGCCACACCATGCATTGGGGTTGACAACAGTAAATGGATCATATTTTATAACATTCAGAAACTATCACTTACAACTATTTTAAACAAATTTCCGGGAACGAAAACCTACGGGTGACGTCAAAACAAACGAAGTTAAAAAAAAGCGTTCACGCGAAGCGGCCATTACAAAATAACTCCGGCGTGTAGCAAGTGATTCGATTTACCGAACGCAAATAGGAGAAGCGACTGACATAAAATCAATCGGCTGGCACGCGAGCCTTAACACCGAAATAATGTAAATTATTGCTCGTAAAAGTGTCATTTTCGACGTACGCGTGACGTCACGGCCAAGACGACGACTCCGTACGCTAAAATGACGCAGGCGAAACCCGCCCCTGCTCTAACGACTAGAAATTATAGAATTCCGTGACAACCATCACTTTTGCACGCCCGGAGCCAGGGGAAAATCGTTTGCGCTCAAACTGCCCCCGCTTTGTTATCTTTGTCATCAGTTAGACGTAACATTTGCATGTCTAGCGTATCCGTACTACGGCGTTTACAGTGTAACAGGCATTGTTTACCGAAGTTCCAGTCGCGCGAGAGCCATTGCCAAGGAAAAAAATCGCAAGTCGCGGACGTCGCGTCGCATCAAATTCGTATTTAAAATAGGATGAAAGCTGTCAGGGCAGTAAACCTCAAACGTCGTCGCATCTGTGTGGGTATACAGATACAAGGGTGGATACACACAGACGCGAGGAGACGATCATTTACATACGGCGGGGCGCAGGTCGGGAGCGAGCGGGACGCGTACCCGGGGGACGACGCTCGGCACGCGAACGAGCGAGACGACTATATTATTATCCCGAGCTAAAAAAACGAAATGTGGGCGGGGGATTACATTATAGTAGCGA
The DNA here is from genome assembly GCA_018248815.1 of Croniades pieria auraria. Classification (NCBI taxonomy): domain Eukaryota; kingdom Metazoa; phylum Arthropoda; class Insecta; order Lepidoptera; family Hesperiidae; genus Croniades; species Croniades pieria. The sequence continues at coordinate 11,296 of DWJK01002048.1, forward strand.
AAGTAATCGATATTCTGTTTTAGTACGAGGTTGTTAGACCTGTGCAACTGCAGGCCAAATACGCAAGGTGGTTAGGTCACGGCGGCGTCAGGTGGCGTATTTTTATGCGGCCCCGGGGTATTGCTGCCGCGAAACGTACCTTCTCTCGAAGAAGATTTCATATATTGCAGACAGTGGAGCTTTATATCCGTATAAACATGACACGACGACACGTGCATTCAAACCCGAGCGTTACTTACGACTGTAGAGCTATGGGGAAAATCTCACATGTTTTAGCCCCCACCTAGTCAAAAGGAACACGTGACAAACTCGAGCTAAAAAATCATCATCGTCTACAAACACACAACAGATGGTCATCAGATTAATTACGGTTTTAATGAAGCGCTTCTCTAACATCCACCAGATACATATGTCCAATAAATTCTATTATCTTAAAATTGAACTCTTTTGCCCGAAAAAATGCCTACTTTGTGCTCTGCGTATGACCTCGACATGACCGTTTTACAGAAATGGTTGAATTTCGGGTCACAAAAAATGATAGAGCCACCCTTCATACATTTTGGACAATGAGTCGCTCACGCATTATGGAAATTTAAACGAGCATTCCAAATATAAAATCCTTTTGGCTTGTATTATTAAATTACTAAAAATTGCTATTTTGCAAGTATATACCGTTCATCACAATTGTTGTGCCGAAAATCGAACGCTGAACCGAAAAACATGAAAGGGTCCCAATTCATTATTAATACAAGACATGATGGCACCGAAGGGTCAATGGGGTATCAAAGATGCACCGTTTAGAGTAAATGAGCCGTGGGGCATTTCGCGCATAATTTCCCAGATCTGCCCTCGGAGGCTGCGGTCGCGCTAAACGGACACCGGACCCGCCAAGATAAACCGCCACGATTTTATGTTTGCTTTGAACACCGTACGCTAAGTTTGTGAAACATTTTGCAGGGAAAGCAATTGATTTCCATCTTCTGTATAAAAGTACCAAGGTGGTATTCTGAGGTGATATTCTGAGGTGATATTCTGAGGTTAAAAGATGACTGAGCACCGAAAAATTTACTAGATTTTAATAAAACCGAGGACCTAGCGCGCTTTGCGCCACTTATGATACTACCATTAAGTGTAGCCGAGTTCGCCTATCCGCACATTGCAAAGGCTTTTATTCTGTGGCGCAAAAAAAACGCTTTACCGCCAATGTTGACAAGAAACACCAAATGTCTCGTTAACATCTGCAATCATTATTAAATCATTTAAAAATGACAGTTTACAACTAATAGAAGATACAACAAACCGATAGAGACAGCAGTTCGGTCCCAATATAACATTGGATATTGTTATTCACGACCTTAATACGTCATAACAGTAATATCTAAATTACAATAATCATCGAGGTTTTCTAATAAATCATAGTTTAGTGTCGTTGACGTCGTCCATCGTAACGTAAACACATTCTGGTACGTAAATCCGGCGTTACGTGACGTAGGGGGTACGGAAAAATGGGGGAATATTTATATAGTGATAAAATCCATTTACGAGCCACGCGCTACAATGCGGGACGAACAAACTTTATTTCCATAGCTTTCATATCTAGCCGGGCTCCAGGATCGTAGGGCTGGGGAACGGTATGTCGATGTTGCTGCCATCGATAAAAATTATAACATCGTTATGTGTACACTTGATGTATTATTCGTGATAGTAAACAGTGAGGACGAACTGCAGACTTGGAGTAGAATATGATAGAAGTTACACAGCATATGGGTTTAGAGAATTTCACAAGAACCATAGATTGGTCTAGCATCAGAAAATGTCAAACGAGAATTGAAGGTAGATTAGAAATATTATGAAATGAAACATTATTGTAAGATTATTAAAACGTAAATAAACATTGATAATATAGTTAGTTATGAATCAAAGGATATGTGAAATCACATACTTTATTGCAACGAGGGCAAACATTACACTAAAATAGGGAGGTGGGTATCGACAATCAAAAATCCGTTTACCACATCACCAACGTCCAAAGCCACCCTCAGTTTTTCCTTCAATTTTCCTTTTGCGATCTCCACTCACTTAATTGACGAAGAATTTTGATTGGTCCGGGTACCTAGACGCCATATTTCTATGCATCCGTCGTGGTGCCTTTTTTTAATTTGAGCTCGCCTTCATTTATTATTCCACTCTTATTTTAATGGTTAGGTTCGTTATTGTTCGTCTCTCAAGTCTCGATATTATTTTTGAGTGTAATTGCTGTCTGCACGTTGTGAATTCCGAGTACCTACCGCTTTGTTTACTGAGGCTTAACGCTCGATCGCTTGTATATTTTAACATAATACTTTGCTAACTTTTGATTCAACATTTTGTACGCATGTAATGTATCCACTGTTTTGTTGTTGGCCAAAGCTGTGATAACGTTTACTGCCATCCCTGTAAAATTTACCGTCGTTTATTTAAAAATTTTAAAAATTCTAAGTTTAATAATTTTTGCAATCCTGATAATAGAGTAATTATGATTTATTATATGCGTAAAGTACATTCACAAATAGGAGAACGCAAACGCATCATAACATTCGCATCGCAACAAACCAGTCGCATTATTAGAGCATTGTGCAGTCATGCGCTGAGATACAGTTGTTGCCTGAAGGTTAATATTGTAACAATAGCGTGGAATATGTTGAAGCTATCGATAAGGTTCATTATTGACATGCGGAACCAAAAAGTAAGGGAAGAGTCGGGAGATATAAGCACAATGCAGTGTTCATGACGTTTCAATGGGCGGCCATTCTGGAAATTTGTTGGCGATTCTCGAAGGTACAAGTGAATCGGCGCGCGCGCAGCGTTTTGTCAATCCTGTCGACCGCCCTACTGTTTAATCAGCCTCGCATTCAACTGTACCGCCTTTGACGAGTAATTGCTACGGCGATTGAAATGTTATTTCTCCTCACTTCTTGTTATTCATTATTTATATCGAGGCTTGTTGCATGAACAACTGATCTGACGTACTACAAACAATACAGTGTCAACGATGACGGACTGAGCGCACTACATACATTTATAGATGTTACATTTCGTCCAGAAACCAAGACCATAATAAAAAAACAAATTAGCTACGTTTTAACACAAAAAAAATTTAAAACGACTTTCGCTATCAGAAACATATGTAGTTCCATATTTTAAAAAAGGTCGACGTTGTGAACACACAAGTAGAGTTATTGTCTGTTCTACCCATACCGGATAATACTGTATTATATTGGTACACCAGTTTTATATACAATGGATTAAATCCAGAGAAGTATTTAGCCCTATTCCTTACCACAGATCCTAAATTCGAACGATTGCTCGACGATGTTAGAACTATTAGCGGTGCAACAAAAATGATTCAAGGTTGAACAAGTAACAAACGTGGAGCATTTCACCTAAATAACAGCGAGTGTCCTTATTCTGGAAGCGATAAAAATGTAAAGCGTGAGTTGCATCGCAATGGCAAGGTCACCGCTCCCACCCGGGCATTGTTCCTGCAAACTTGAGACGAGAGAGCATAAGGAGAGGAATCCTAATGATGTCGGGAGTGAGTGGCAAGTAGGTCTGGGGTGTAAGTTCTCGTACGTGTTGTTCCATGTCATAGACGCGATATATCTATAGAAATAGTAAATAGAGGTACGACCGATGATAACTGTTATCTATACCTAATAAACACGTGCACTGTATTAGCGTTCGCTCTCGTTTCACACTATTAGTCTAAGATTATTAGAATTTACCATTGTTCATTACTTCACGTGGAGCAGTTAAATGATCCGCTGCTCTGAATGAACAATATGACATCTGAATATGATTAGGTCGCACCCCTAGCTGTCCACGGAGGTATACATATAAAAATGTGCTCGCTCTAACAGGTATATCCTTCACATTGAAACACGACATTATTCGGTTATTCTGAATGCGAAATAGCTTCGCGTACAGCATCTTAATAACGAGGTCGCACTTCGAGCATTGTTCCATTAGTGATAACATTTCATTATTAAATACAGATGTGTGAGTATACAATTCACCTTCCAGATTGATAGGTGTAAAGACCAGATCACTTCCGAATGAAAGAATGAATGAACGA
>DWJK01002049.1:0-15407 GCA_018248815.1 Croniades pieria auraria
CGATGGCGCTCATTGGGGGAGGCCTATGTCCAACAGTGGACTGAGATAGGCTGATAATGATGATGATGATGATGATTCAATAAACAAAACCTTACCCAAAAATTATTGGATACATAAAATGGTTATGGAAGTAAGAAATTTAAAAATCATATCATTTTCTCCGATTCCGGTTCCGATAATCCACGGAAAATATAATCTGTAATCTCTTTAATGATCCAAATTGTCAGCGACATTGCAAAAAGATCGGGAACTCAGCGCAAAAGGATGTCGTGACGTGACGGTAATATATTCGACATGTAATGGGACCTCGCTTACCTCAGAACCAATAAGGAATTTATTTCGATAGCTAATATTAACGCATTTTTTCATCTTCCCTTAATTTTCTCCGAACAAAATATTTGGGCCGATCTATTTGGTAATGGAAATATTATCTTAAGCTGCACTATTGACATGATATTTGAGTTCGTTTCTAGTTTACTTCGGCTGAAATATGATCACTGCTGATGCCTTAATATTAAGCACACTATGATACACTCAGAGTTTCTCCCTTCCCTCATAATATTCAAGTACTTCGCGAGTGAACATCGTAAATCATAGCATCGCTGTCACATGTCACTCGCGAGGCGACATCTCGCGGGTAAGCGGGCCTATTTACAATAAAATCTAGCTGTATCTACCACCTGAACCCGAATATTTGGAGCGCTACCTATCATACGCAAGAGAGAGGATTGCCGCGTGTGATATGAAAAAATCGAATCAAATTATTCCCACGACAGTGGGAATATCATAAATATCTCGTGGTACGTAGACATTCGGCAGAGGGAATTTTTCACGGCACGAATGATTTCTATCTACGAAAGTGCGGTCAGATGACGTAATACGTTTCTTTCCAAGGAAAATTTCCAACCAAATCGAGCCGAGCCATTTTTTGTCCCTACCCTTCGTATGGTTTTTTGTTACAATAAGCATTGCGTCTATTTGTCAGTGACGTGGGTCCTGTATTTTTTTGAAGCGAGGATTGAGACAAACAGCTTTATTGCCAATCGAATTTCAGGTATTGTAACTAACCCTGACTTGGGTAATTAATTTAAAATGATACACCTTTCAAAAGTCAAACATTGCAGGAACAGATTGATGACAGAAATAAGGGCAGTGACGATTCACAGATAAATCCTATATACGAGGTTCCAGCCACTTAAAATCCTTATATCCAGAGCATTCAATATGTGAATTCTCAATAGATCAGAATCAGTAACATTAGATATAAAGCTTTAAATCAAAAAATTTACGATCAGAAACATCGAAGTCTGAGTTTGGAATGTATTATTGTAGTCATTGTACCAAACGCGTTTGGACTCGAATTTTCGACGTCATGAATCATGAAATTGTTATTCAGGTATTCAGTAGCTCTTTCAATGCTCCACCAACCGATTCGATTGTAAGACAAATAGCATGAAAAAATTTCTATTCGAAACAAAGGATACCCCCCGCACCAACTAAATATCCTCCAGTTATGTGACTTTTTGAACAAATAATACACGACCGTTGTGTAGGAAAACAATGAGAGCCTACCGTATTGAAGGTATTACGCAACCCTAACGTATTTGTTAGGGTTGACAATGACATACTTTTTACTATGTTATGACACAAATTGTTCTACAACCGTTACATGGTTAAACGCTTATCATAGATGAACAAGATATTAAATAAGCCTCGCTGACGCAAGGCATAACAAAAATAGAGAGATTAGACTCATTTGAGTGTTCCCCTCCACGGAAATCTTTAGTAAAAGGCGAAAGATTTATACGTTTTGAAGGGAAACCAGAGTGACGAGTATTAGTACGCCCGCGTATTAATATAGCCTACAAGGAACCTTAATAGCGTGATTCAGGCACACACCTAGCGACATCTAGTGATGAATAACGTATTAAAAATTATTGACAAATGCGTAGATAAATATTCGTAAAGAGAATATAGCGCCATCTAGTTTACCAATGCCAAGTATAACGCGTAATATCACAAATGCAATGCCACGCTTATAATCTTTTAAGACTCGGATTAATGTGTATTATGGCATTTCTTTCATTAACGAAATGAATTTTCTAGGAATCTACTACTCAAACTTTGCACATTAGTTACTAATAACACATAACATGAAGGTTAATAAAAGATGAGAAAGAAACACACATGGGCTCTGCACACAGCTACATACATACATTATATTAAGTAACTGATGAATGGCGTTTATCTGTCAATGCTTTTGAATTTGATATTGATAACGCTATGGAGTTTTCTGGCACAGAAGTATCTATACTTGCTTCTGGAGAAATCAAAGGGTAACAGTAAAGCGTTTGTGACTATAATTGAAACACCCTCGAGACTGAAATATAGTATTAACTGAGTAACTTGATCTATTGAACAATTCTCCGCGATTTTGTAATAGCAATATTCCGGAAACGTACTCGTATACGACATTAGGCAGGGTTTTGCTAGGGTTGCGAACAGATTTAATATTTAATTATATGCGAATAGTCAAACAAAAAACAGGACATCAGCATATATCATGTATAAAACTGTGACACTAAAACAAAAACCCAAAACAAACATCAAAATGCTGAGGCAATAACGAATGAAAAAAGGTACATAGAAATTTTATTAGATACGCAAACGAAAAACCTTGGATATTGCAATGTTCATTTTGACTAGAAATGATACAATTATGACTCATGTCGGGAAACTACTAATGAGCGAAGTTACAAATGAGCATTATGTCAAATAAAACTGGGAGCTTTTTTTTTAAGAGAATTATAAAGGACGAGAGACGATTATAGAAGAAACAAGCTTTATAATCGAAACTAAATCACAGCAGTTAGTCAAAATTATTAACTTCCAAGTATGTGAAAAATTAAATATAATAGGTGTTTATTTTTGACAGAATCTTAATAAATTATACTATAATTAAATATACTAAATATGAGACATTTTCGAAAATAATAAGAATAATGATATGAAAAAAAAAAACAAATCAATATTTATAAAAAAAACTTCATCTAAAATGTCGTCAATTGGTGTTAAGTACTTATGTATATATAGGAAATTGGTCATTATAGTAGATTTTATCTTTAATGAAAGAGGATGCTTAATAATAATATTGGCTCGTTCGGACGATGGTACGATAAGCGGATCGATCCTGATTGTTCGCTAGATAACAGCCGGAAACTTTCTCGAGAGCCTCCGGAAAGACTTAAATTACCGATGTACAGCTTCAGCAATGAACATGGCCTGAAGTATCGTGATATTCTTCAAACTAAGCGTCATAGCTTCAAGAACATTATGATCAGCAATGTGACATGCTCAGTGGCGTGCTATTGGAGAGGCCTATGTCCAGCAGTGGACGGAAATAAGCTGATAATGATGTATATGACATGAAATAATCTCAGATAATTAGTCAAATTAGTGGTTATGTCATTATTTAGTCAAATTAGGTCATTTAGAGATTTGACGTGCTTCTCATACCTTCATCACTCTGCTTATGCACAGAGACCGATCTGACCTATATGGTCAATAAACTTTTGTATTGGTCTCCGAAAGGTCTGAAATGTGTTATTTGGGTGACCGCATAAGTAAAAAAACAATTTAAGGAAAAAATCATTTCAACTGTGGCAACCCTGCTCTATATTGCCATAAACTTTTCTAATAATGCCTGTTGGAAATTGAACGAATATTTCTTTTTTAACTCGCAGAAACGGGAATATTCCCAAACTAAATTTGAAGTTATATCGTTTATATGAACTAATAAAGTAATATTTGGCGGTAGTTTTAAAATAGATGTTATTTAATGTATTTTTACGGGCACTGGTTTATTTCTGTAGATCTGTAACTAGATATTATGTATGAATATTCTATATTTATTTACTTAGGTTCGTTTCTTTGTTTCTTGAACTGTTAGCTTATTTTCGTTAAGTTAAATTTTGCAGGTTTGTTATAACAATGTACGAATTTTTCTTTTCTTAGTCCCGTTATTGCTATTTTACTGATTATCAATATGTACTCACTTTTTCACAAGCTTTTAATGTGTGTAATGTAAAAATAGATTTACATTATCTCGTCGAAATATATTAGCCTTTGAAAATCTAACATTGTAATACGTGACCCATGAAACATCTAGACTCAATTGAGCCTACATACATTCGAATACATTATTGAATTTGAAAAGTACTTGAATTTTTCAAGTTAAGTTGCCTGCCTCGTTGGTCCAGTGGTTGCAAGCGCGACTGCCGTTTGCGAAGTCCTGGGTTCAAATCCCGGGCCGGGTACTATTGGATTTTTCTAATTTAGAATTTCTAGTGGAGACACGGAGACTCGAATTGTGCCAATAGGCTCACCACCTGTTACATGAGACTTAAACGTAACTGATGGGTCGTGGGAGTGTACTACCCTCCTCTGCCTACCCCTTCGGAGATTACAGGCGTGATGTTATCTAAGTAAATTTAAAATGTATTATCTGTTGTATTTTTCCATTGCTTATTCATTTAGTTACTCTGTGTGTAACAGAATATATTCTCGAACATGAACTATGTATGACTATGAACAGGGGCTATAGACTTAACTCTTCTTATTATTAAAGAAGACAAAGAGTTGAACAATAAAAGAATTGATGATAATTGTGATCATGATGATGATAACTATTCTAACGAAGCTGATAATGACGATGATGATCATCATCATTATCAAAGAAGAAACAGACCGGTTGCATATATAAAGCGAAACTTGATTTCATAAGCTAATTTGGTAGAACAGGTCTATTAAATATTTTTATATCTTTATCTGCTTTGACCGGTTAATCATAACCAATTAATATTTTGAGCACAACATTTATTACAAAGCAAATACAACGTTTTCGATATATTAAAAAAAAATGAGCCACTTAATTAAAGGCCTGACGCAGCTTATACGAGTATTAGGGTGACCGAGTTCGCGGCAATGATTTAAGCCCAAAATTTATCATTGACAATATATCAGATACGCGGGTAAAAATAAGGTTTAAAGTGAACATAAAATTTATCTAACTAACTTAGGAGATCCGTAACATGTAAACTATGGAACAACGTTTTTGTGAGTCAATAATAATGTATGTAGAATGGTTTAAATATTTTTTATCAAGCGTTACGTTATTGGGGGAGGCCTATGTCCAACAGTGGACTGAGATAGGCTGATGATAATGATGATGATGATGATGTTACATGCCCATTACCATAAGAAGTAAGTACCATAATGTGAAATAACTTAATTGAAATTGATGGAATTAATACATTTTGAATTATAACCGAAACCCATATACGTAAGATATCCGCATTCGGCCGATAGGAAACCCGTGTCCAGCAGTGGACCTATAAAGTTGACGATGATGAAGAATCTTAATGGCACTGACGTTCTGTCATATTTTAATTACTAGCAACACTAATTAAATATTAATTGTTAATTAGGTTCTTTATTATTACTGAGTAACATTAGTGTGCTGTTTTGTTACAATAATTATTTGAATTAAAATAATTAGATTGAATATGAATAATTATGAAAACAAACAATCAAGGTGATCGTAATCCGGAAACTGGTACTGTTACAAAATTATATCGGAAATATATCAGCTCATGGCCCTTTTATTACGCTTTGCAGGGTGAAAGAAGTAGGTAATGATAGGAACCATCGTTTATCGGCTATTGCTGAGGTCCAACCGGATGTAGTCAGGGGTGATTTGAAGCGCCATTTCCTTCGAAGCCTTCAGCCTATTATGGTTGGGAAGCCAAGAACTTATCTTTATGGCTCGATTTAATACGACATTACCTTTATATTCAAGGTTTTTATTGAATTCGATCTTTTGTATGTAACATCATGGCAGTAACCTTCGAAAAGGTAGGCAGACTAGTGTAATACACACCCACGTTTTATAGTTTACATTATACAAACCATCATAAAATAAGTGGTGGGCCTATTTCCATGCACAGACTGCAAATTTTCTAAATTTTTCTCTGATGTACCAAATTTTAAATGAATGATGAAAACGATAATAAATATATTGTAACTTTGATAGGTCTAAATTACCGTGTAGATATAAGTCTAGACGTATCATTTGACTATTTAAAAATATACAAAAAATATATAAATATTTTTTTTAACTTTTTGAAATTAAAAAAGTCGGTACATTCTTTGTTCGGCTTTTAAGACTTTATAATAATTTGTATATTTTTAATCACATTATTATATAATTAGCACGCGAGGTTCGAAAGACTAGAGATATTTGGCATTCGGTATTATCGCCATATTTGGATGTAGTACGAAAATATAATAGTAATAAAACATGGCATAGAAAATCTCAATATGCAACATACATAATTATGTATGTATATGTTTAAGTGTTTGCAATATATTATGTACATACACAGACATACATATAATCTAATATACTAGTTTTCGAAAATCTTCCAGAAATTAAATGACCGATTTTAATGCAGTTTACTGTAATGGTAGCACTGATAATCATATTATCAGGGTCTAGATAAAGAACGTACAAGAGAATCAAACCAATTCTGATCTAATTCGAAATACTTCTGACGCACACAATTAAGCGGTTACAATAGTGTCTCGTTAGTAACAATAACACAGACGCTTTCGCGAACAAAATAGTAACGTTTTTTAAACCAGGTCTCGGCGAGATGCAGGAGAAGAGTCGTCAGAGGTGGAACATTACGGGTACGGCGATCTGAATATTCGTTTGAATCTAAATTTTCAGGGCAGTGGGTTTCAGCAATTCCAACTTAAGGACACTTGGCCCGATTTCGGGTTGACGTTGCCGATGAATTTTTAAAATTTAAATGTTGTTGGGCACTAATGCTATGGTTGAGGCAAAATTCTTTGTTGTAAGGGAGTTTACATCCATAAATACATATACTTTTCATTCTGAGATAAAATCCGTGTCCAACACGAAACGTATGAAACGACAAATGAGTTGATAATGATGACGGTGGCATGAAAACAAAAGCTAATAACTTCCAACACAATAATCAGTTTTGTTGAACTGAAACTAGATTTTTAATTAAATTATATCGTAATTGGTTAATTTATTGCAGTGGCATCTTTCTGGAAATTTTTATATTAACATCGATATCTATGAAATTTTGAATAATGTAAATAAAATTGGTGCTATTTTTATATAGCAGCGCAAGATCCCTTACGCTGTAGGCAAAGAACACATCATCATCATCGTCATCATCATCATCATCATCGTCATCGTCATCGTCATCGTCAACATCATCATCATCATCATCATCATCATCATCATCATCATCATCATCATCATCATCATTATCATCATCATTATCATCATCATCATGATCAGCCCACTCCCGACCACTGCTGGACGTAGGCCTCTCCACTGGCACGTCACTGAACAGCGAATGGCAAATTTTTCTACCCTTGTAGAACTGACCTGTTTCTTCTACACTCTTTACTCTCTTGACAAATATGCTGGTTTCTAGAACATGCCTGATCCCTCCATCAGCCGATGTCTGTATATTGTTCACGACTTATATAACATAATGCTATTCTTATTTCGTCCAGCCATAGTTTTATCGTGTGACGTTTACATCTTGCGATAAGAATAGTTGGTAAAATATTTTAATGAAAAACAAATAAGTTTTTGGGACAAACTACGCCATTTTTTTGTCCTTCCATCTTCCTTTAAATTCTCCGACACTTCTCTTAGCTTTAAAAGTTTTCTTAAGCTGTTTAAACTGAATCGCAGCTGTCTTACTAAGCAAATTAATGCCTTATATTTTTTAAAGTTTTAGCTATTTCTTCAAAACGTTGAGCATAGTTATATCTTTCTTGAGTATAAATGGTCAAAACTTATTGTTACCTTTATTTAATCTGCTAAACTACATTGAAAGTGTCTTAAAGCAAAGTGTGTAAAAGGCTGTTAATTTTAATCATATCGTCAGGTTTTCCCACCACGCAAACGATTCCAGATCTTAATCACGACACTAAAACCACCACACCGAATGCTGTTGAAATTGGTTAGTTTTTTAAGCGAATAAACAAACTATCAAACAGTCGACAAAGTATATATAAATAGATTTATGTTTTTGAGGACTGTGCCATTTACATAAAAAACAGAAATTATTATTTTTAAAATGTGATTCTTTCGCAGACTTTCCATACGCCCTATATTATTATAATTATGTAAAAAATAAATATCAGGTAAAATATTTAATAATGTCTGCCTACTTGTTCGAGTGGTTTCAAGCGCGACTGCTGATCGAGAGTTCCTGAGGTCGATGCTTAGGTAGTGTTGGGTATTTCTATCTTCAAATTCCTTGTAGTAGCTCGAAGTTTGAATTTCTGCCTGGTGAATAGCAATTAATTCACCCTATTCTATAGTAAACGTACAACATTTCAAATGAATCGTGGTAATATTAATTATTATTGGAAATATTAATTAATATTAATTATTATAATGAATATTATACTTCGTAGATTTCTCCGTAATATTCTTCAAAGCGTGTGAAGTCTACATGACCTGCAAAACTACATTGACTGCATTGCAAACTATTGACATAAACCTAATTAAAATAGGTAACACGTATCGAAAATGGAATGTCAGAAAGTTCGATGGACTCATTCTTAACATTTTGAGGAGACGGACTCTTCGTAGATTTCTCCATGATATTAAACAGAGCATGTGAAGTCTACAGGACCTGCAAAACTACATTACTTGCAAGGCAAACTATTGACATAAATCTTCTAATAATAATAGATAACACGTATTGAAAATGGAATAACAGGTTGATGGACTCATTCTTCAAAAATAACAAACAGAATATCATATTTCTTATTAAAAGTCAATATGATGTGATTTATTACGTTTGATTTTTATTACTATAAATATTACTCGTATAAATTTTTGCCACAACGTTCGCGTATATTTTATTCAGTTGAATTCCAATATTCGGTTTATCTTTTTGCGGAAAAATGATTGCAGCTTTATCATATTATGAAGTTCGCTTGACTGACGGGTATCAGAGCACCAATTTAAGGTCGTTTACAATATTAAAAGTCTTGAAGAGAAAACACCACGTTGGTTTTTCAAACGTTAAACCGAGAAACAGTTTCAACGAAGGTTCGACCGAAAACCAGGTCCAATACTGTTCCATGGTTCAGCCAAAATTCGACTGTGAACCAGCAGTTGAAAATTCGGCCGTTTAAACCATCACATCATCACCAATGTATATCTGTACCTCATCACCATTGCTTGTTACGTTTATGAAAAGTTTTATCAAGCACGAATTTTTGGACAGAACTTTAAAAATCACTTCCTGCACTTGCCATTCAAATTTTCTATTTTGATTTTATATATTTGACAGGGTTTAATCATGCAGGTGGTTTGATATCTACGATCAGATCTTCAGTATATAATTACTCTCGTACTGACCCAGTAATGTTCATGAACTGTACGCGACTGTCAGACTCATAATGATTTGCAACGATGTCATCATTTTTATCTGCTCCAGTTTTGTTTTTTGTTCGTCTGCTGATCTTATCTTACATGAATATACATGTGTTCGGATTTACAAAGTTGATGTATTCGATTCCTTAAACTTTATTTTTATCTTCAGATTTACAGCGTTATCTTATCTATCTCAAGTTTTGGGTCCAATACGGGTCGAAAAGGGTAATACTAAGTACTTGTGCAAACTTTTGAAAGGCTTGACCCTTATTTGAATACTAAGTAAGGACAAGTATTGCTTTGAAACAGACCGTGGATCGAGCTTTTTAATGTATCCTTTCAAGTTCTCAAATTGTAGCTGCTTTTGTGATGGTCTTACTGTGGAACCGTTCTGACTTACTTTTGTTTTGAACTAAAAAGCACTCACTACTTGGCCAATTTTCTTCGTATTGTATTTAGAAAATCACTGTTTCCCATATCTATAATCGTTCAACCATCAACTACGATGCTCAATAATTAGTAATAACATATGCATTTTTGCATCTATCGCCGTCTAAATACCTGAAAATTCCCGCAAAAGCGGAATTAACGAGAATGTATTTTATAATCTTTTTGTCAAGCCATTTTCGTTCTCGCGTTTATGTAAATAAAAGCTTTCGTTAGAATATTTGGCGATGGCGCAACCATTAAAACCAACCAATTACAGATTAAGTGCAATTCTCAATTGTACGGCGTTTATAATAAAGTTCACTTTTAAATGTGAAAATACAAACATTGATAAAAGAGATATCTCTGCAATTTGTATGGAACATGCCATTAAGGTGACGTCTGACAAATTTGAGGATAGTTTCATTGCCATGGAATGAATAGGACAACCGAATGCAGCAGCCAGGAACATAAGGGACTTCATATACGACTATTTTGCATTTGCTTGTGTCAATCTATTATGCGTAAGCACGCACTTCGGATATCACTTCAATATAGACGTGATTCCAGTACCATCCACATTTGTGACTAGATAAAAAAAGATGCTCATTCTTCATTTATAGATAGTCGAGTATTAATATTCCAACTGAATTCAATGCTGGTCGATATAGACAGTCTGTAATAAAAATTAGACCAGCACCGTCAAATTCTTGGATAGATTTAAGATAGCCATAGTCATATTTAACTAGAAAACTATCATACTTTACCTACCAAAATACTCATGAATATGGGGTTTTAATAGTGTTATTATAGGCAAAAAGGCGGTTGAGCTTTAGACATAAGGTGGAGGCTCTTCAAGATAAAAAACGCAACGCCATGTCTGTAACCTCCGAAAAGTGTAGCACGCTCCCACTTTTTGCCAGTTACGTTTAGGTCCCACCATGGAGAAGGTGTTAAGCTCTTTATCATACACAGGGTTCAGATCTAGACTCCGAACCACTACTAGAAATTTCTACTAGAAAATTTAAATTAGAAAAACCCCTAGTTCCCGACTAGGGGTTGGGATCCGAGAGCTCTCAATCAATCGTCGCCCTTGCAACCAGTAGACCAATTGGGCAGTTTTTAAGATATGGTAAGTATAATTCTCATGTGACGCCGAATAATAGGCAACAACAATGTGTAAAATACGTAAGCACGTGTACGTTGAGCGCCAGCCGAGGGGGTTGTAATAGATAAAACTCCAACATAACTTTATCATCTCCCCCAAGAGGTAGGGTGTCTTTTGAAGTTCTCCCTCAACAAAAAAAGGGGGCGGCAACCACTTAACATCAGATCCATTTGCCATATCACTTAATTATCCAGTGATGTTTGTGTATGTAAGTAAAATACGCTGAAGTTCTGTGTCTGGGTGTAAAAATATCTATATAAATGTATATGCGTAGTTTATCAGCCGTGTGGCTACCATATTAGCTGTCTTGATGCTTAGTTGGGATTAAATGGTTAAATTATATTATGATTATTATAAGCTTTTATACAAAATGAAAGGTTGACGACAAGATTATTGTAAGAAAAAAAAAAGAAATTTCTCGAGCTTTTCCAACGAGACTTGTGGAGAAAGTGTTAAAAAAAATCCCATTCTGATGCTTTCTCATTTCCGTTATTACTCAAATCGTATACTGGAAAAGTTATTCTCGACACTTTTTAGTTTATGGACTGCTTTATTTTTTACCCCTCAAATCGGAAATGAATGAGAATCGTGAAGAAAGACTATTGAAATTCAATATTTTAGATAAGTATTTATATCGATATATTGTGGACTATTAAAAAAAAAATTGTAATGAGGGTATATTGTAATAGTCAGACTTATAATCTGTATTTTTTATTTGCATTTTCATGACAGAGATGGCACTAAGGGTGATTTGGTCCTAATGACGTTAGATGATCGTTTGGCCTAATCTAAGACATAATCGATTAATCTCTGTAGTTCTCGAAATGAAACACATATTACTATGACTTTTGAAGTGCAACTTTTGAAGATTAAATTTTAATTGCTTCGTGCTAGTTTATAGCAAACTTTTTAACGTAATTTACAATCATTTCGACCTGTTCCTCAAAGAAACAAAAGACTCCTGTGATACCTCCAGCACGCCGCCCTCCAATTCATTTTAAGCTTCCCTTAAATATTCTCTTTAGTCACAAAAATGGCAAAAGATGCCAAGAAAATCGTTTTAATAGTAAAGAACGTTTAAAATTAATGGAGACAAATGTCGAGTCTTTAAGTATCGCAACTTGTTATAATAGCGTCTGAAGGGTACGCAAGAAGCACTTAGTAAAGTTATTTTCATCTCGTCACTTCAAAAGGCTGAATAAATTGCGTAAAACTATTTAGATACAAGTTCGTTGCAAACTAGTTATTTGGTGTTTCTGAATTTTGTTTTTATTTCGCAGCCACTAGCGGTCAGCCGCAACGTTCGCGCGGAAACTTAAATAATTCACGTATTATCTTTCATCCCATATTTCACTTTTTTAGGGGTTGATATAAATAAAAACCACTTCCAACACTATATCCTCATCAAGGTTTCGCACTTTTCAATAGAAAACTTAAACGAAATTAGTTCAGTACATAAAGACAACGAATCATAATGACTTTTTTGTGTAAAATTGTTATTAACAAAGAAAATAAAATCAAAACCATGGATTATTACAAAGCACTTATTATTTCGTCTGCTATAAATTACAAATTTATTTCCTCTTTAATAAATTATTAAAATCCAATTTCCTTTGTTTCAGAGCAACGTAATTAATGGTCCCAAATCTTCCCGATTCCCGATTATCAAGAAAGAAACACCAGGTGGTATGCACTAATTAAATATTTCTTATTACCCCGAGAAGTAGAAAGAGGTCAAGGTTACCTTTTTCAAAAATCTTATATAATTATTGTTGGTTAAGTACTTGTTCAAACGTAGGATAGAAAGCTCTTTAGCAGGGTGGAGTGACGATAAACGTAAAATGGCTTGCAGTGATTGGATGCGAAGAGCTGAAGTTCGAGCTCAGTGGCGTACTATTGGCGAGGCTTAAGTCCAGCAGTGGACGGGAATAGGCTGGTGATGATGATGACGGCGGCGATGATGATGATGATGATGATGATGATGATGATGATGATGATGATGATGATGATGATGACGATGACGATGATGACGACGGCGATGATGATGATGATAATAATAATGATGATGATTATTATTATTATATTAGTCACGTTTTCATTTAGTATATTCTTTGATCAATTTTAGAACCAAACAATATAATTTCTATTGCGGATAACGAAAACAAAGAGAGTGTAGTCGCTATATCATTGCTAACGACTCGACTCATAAACCCCAGTTTTGCGAACCAACGTCGGAAACACACGAACTATTATTATCTTTTGTGGAATAATATGTCTGGTTAAATAAAAGTTGACTAATCCAATTTAGTAGTTATATTTATCTCAAATATACTAACAAAATTGATTTTCACTAGCAAGCAACGAACTGATGATGATGATGAAGATGATATTGGCACAAAACAAAATCATAGCCAAGCTATGTTGTAGACAGAAGCCTATTAAATCAATGTACGTAAAAATTGGTGGCTGATAGTATGATAAATTTTGGATTTCAGCCCCTCATATGTGACGAGATTTGGGTGGAAACATTATGAAAAAAATACCTTCACCGAATCGAAAACATTCGAAAGAGTTAAATAAAGAAGTTGTCATATTATATACTAAGACATAAAAATAAGACTTAGATGTCGTGTTCTAGAATACTTATTTAGTTAGGGAGAATTAGCAAAGAAAACGAAGATGGGAATTATAATGTCACAGACGAATCGCAGAAGTGTATTACACTCTTCTGCCTGCTACTTTAGGGAATACAGGCATGATGTCATGTTAATATATTTATAGAGTTTATTCATCTATTAAGTTTAGTTTACTTTAGTACAACTAACATTCGAAATTCAAAGCAAAGACACCCTTTTTCCGCAGAGGGCGATAACAAAAGGGGCGGGGCCAGTATATCAATGTTAACGACTGAAGTCGTAAACCGTAGTTTTGCGAATAAACGTCCAAAACACGTTGGCGATTGCCGCCCAGATAAAACCGGTACCGGAGATAAAATTATGATGGACGACGCTGCTTCTTCTATAAATTATTTGTATGCTATATTATTAATAATAACAATTTTGTGTACGAGGTTAGTAATAATAATAATAATAGTTAAATATTAATAAAACAGTTGAGCCTCGGATTATCGTTAAGCCACATTGCTATTGACACCTTCGGAGATTATTTAAAAAAAAAATCGATCTATTTATTATTCCACTGTTGGAATATGGGTCTCCTCTTATATTCAGAGGGTTAAGGCCATAGTCTGCCACGCTGGCCAAGTGCGGATTGGTAGACTTCGCACACCTAGACACTTTTTTTGTATAAATTCTAAGGTGTGCAGGTTTCCTCGCAATGTTTTAATATTGATGCAAATGTTAACCAAGCATAAAACCCTGCTAAAACATATTCTCTATTTTCAAGAACTGTTTTCATATCTTTGTTAATCACTAATTAAGTAAGTGATAACCACAAGCCCGTTCATTTTCAATACAGCGTTATGGAGTATGCTCCCGACCTTCTAATGTTCCAATGGGCATTCGTATCCAAAAATGTGACTTATACTTATTTTTTCCGACCCTTTGTCTGTTGGATACGGCTCTGCTCAGAATGAGAATTTTGAGGCCGAAGTCTGCCGTGATGGCCAAGTGCAGGTTAGCAGACTTTACACGCCTTAGCAATTTTCTTTTACCCCCAGCTGGTGCACATTTCAGTACGGTATATTACTTCACCGTTAGATCAAGTGTATTCGATCTTGAAAGGCATATAAAGAGGCTGAATATCAAGCCACTAGTTTGCCACTGTTTATGTGACAAGAATTGCAACCATAATATAATTATATGATTTATCTTCATAAATGAACAGGTTTTTCTGCCGGAATTTAGAAATCAACTCGTGTACTAACGCTTAAGGTAATGTAGAACGGAATTTCTGACCCTCAACGCTAAAAGCGGACGGGAATTGGCCACATTGGGAGAGCTTTTTGCTACACGCGGCATTTCGGTCGCGAACTACACGTGGCATAAAGAAATGTTTATATCGATACGAGTTTCGATTTTCCATTTTGATGATAGCTACGTGGTATACATACATATTTATTTATTTACTCTTTATTGTTGATAACAAAGGGCTGACTTAATGCCAATTGCCATTTTCTTCCAGTCGACCCAAGTGATGATGAACACTTGTGGTAGGCACTAAATTACCTTAATCTTAATTTAAGAAAAGAAAAAAAAAGGGGGGATATTATATACTATAGTTGCATATATAATAAGATTACAATTATACATATATAATTATAAATAGACATACTTTTATGTACATGCATAT
>DWJK01002050.1:0-15406 GCA_018248815.1 Croniades pieria auraria
ACTGCCTCGTTGGTCGAGTGGTTGCAAGCGCGACTACCGATCGGGAGGTCCTGGGTTCAAAGCCCGGGTCGGGTACTATTGGATTTTTCTAATTTAGAATTTCTAGTAGTGACTTGGAGTCTGGATTAGTGCTCGGTGTATGGCAATAGGCTCACCACCTATTCCATGGGACTTAAACGTAACTAGTGAAACGTGCACTACGCTCTTCTGCCTACCCCTTCGGGGATTACAGGCGTGATATTACATTTTGTTACGTTTTAATCTGATATATTAATAGCAATAATTTGTTACGAAGGATATTATAATAGAGTTATGTACGTTAGTTAAGTGGCGAGCCTTTAAAATAATAGGCAATATTAAAAAATGTTAGTATTTTAAAATAACAGGCTTATTTTATTAAAATTGACTCCTTCAGACTAACTACGCCTTTGACAGTAGGTGTCAGTACGATTGGTTGTACGCACCTACGCACACATATGTATGTATGCACACGCACACATGTACGTACTCACATGCATCCACACACGTAGTATCTATAATTTTGCGCTATGAAAGACTACGAAGATGAAAAGAATATAAACAAACGACGAGCGCGGATACCGTCAGCAATAAAACATTTTAAAATCTGTATGTTCGCGCTGTCAATCTAGTGCTAGGCAGAACGTCGGGTTAATTCACCGCAGCGCGCTAAGCAGCCGCCGCGGCGGAAATGGTGCGAATAAATCACGGCCGACTTCGCCTGGGGACTGGGGTACCGTTCGCAAAAAAGTTCACAATTGTTTCTTCGTACTGATACGCTTTTTAATTCGTTGACAACCATTTTAATTATTACACAATTAATTGTGTTGCCTCTTTCTCGGTATTAAATAATATAATAAATATAATAATAATATAATATAATAATAATATAATAAATACTATTGAAGTATGAAGAAATATTTAGGAACATCAAGCTATGTAAAATGACATTGCTCTCACACCAATCGAACCTGTAATTTGTGCGGAAACAATTTTTAAATTGATTGCTATGCCACTAAGTACTTACTGGGGTCCATAAAAGGATGTTCTAAGTCACTGTACATCTGATACACCATGGACAATCAGTTCTTGAAGAGATGTTAAGAAGTGTAGATGAATAAAAAGTTACTCTTTTATAAATAATTTTAACTTTTTCTGTAGACGCTACCCGTCTGAACTCGGCGTATTCATTAGTCGGGTCATTAATTATTTTTTGTTGATCCCTACGCGTCGCAGCCTGTCCCTCGCAACAGTTTTACAGTTTCATTCAAATTCCCATAACAATGACGACGCAAGCGGTTAGCTGATACTCTGGCAACATAAAAAAACGTATCACCACGTCTGTAATCCCCGAAGAGGTAGGCAGACAAATGTAGTACATTCCCGCGTTTCTCTAGTTACCTTTTACGTCCCTTGGAATAGGTGGCAAGCCCAAACACTGGCAACACCAAATGGTAAGTTACAAGTCGCTGTCAATGTAGCTTGAGTCATGCTTTATTATGAGCGTCTCGGGTTCGATGCCCAACCATGTAGATACATTAAATCAATTCCGTTGTCTCGCTGGATGTAAATGTTAAAGTCCTTGTATTTCCATTCGATTACCAGCTGTAGTACCGACACTGCGTACTTCATGTGCAGTAACATTTTGTTAAACTCTATGAGTGTTGCTAGTAATCTGTAGATATCCAATAACAATATTAAATTGAACTGCAATAGGCATTTCTGAGGATCCACGAAACGTTTCGTCGAAAGAAGCCCATGTATTTACGGATTATCCTGCACGTGCGAACTTCATCGACATATTTTTCTTGTTTAATTTCGAACGTAACAGTCCCTTGTTCATTAAGGTTTAGTAGCTCCATGTCACTTTTCAAATTGCGTCTCTTTCACTCATATTGTCACACAATATGACAGAGAGAGAGGAACATAGGTAGGTATTTGTAAATAAATATATACATGTAGATGTACAATGCTCGAGAGCCCTTTTTGTATTTCACATTAGTACTGAACATATTAGGCCTAACGAGGGGTGGAACGTAAATGGGAATGTATTACACTCCTCTGCCTATTCCTTCGGGGTTTGCTGACGTGATGTTAAATTTTTTGGTTAAGCCTAACGTCATGCGTTTTAAAGTTGAACCTAATTAAAAACAAACATATTTAGTTAGATACCTAACTACTGTAATGAGTAAATACCGTACTGTGTGCGTTCATCCTTAGTCACACCAACATGGAATTAATTTAATTCCCAGTAAGGATCATGAACTACTTAACAATGGAACTGACTGCATTAAACACATAATTTCCATAAAAATGACCCGTAATAACATAACAGATGCATATTACAATAGCAGCGTACTTACAATAAATCTTTGCTGCTAAACAGCAGATTTAGTTGCGCGCGGCGATCACATCACTTGTTTATTTATCCGACCGCAATGAGTTCCACATTCAAATAGGTCATTAGACAAGCACGAAACATATCTAGCCCTTTGTATGCGGCCAGCATTTGGCACTTTGTTTAACTGCGTCTTGTATGAACGCAGCTGACACACGGTCATGAAGTTTCGCTAACCTTGTTCTATCTATGGCATCAAATAGTTTTTTGACTTGTTTACTGAGTAAAATAGTTCCTTGCGATATCTTAGTAGTGTAAGACACAAATGATAAAATTAACGGAGAATGCTATTCAGTTGTTTTAATCTTCTTTGGCTTACTTAGAGACCTTCTAAATAAATATGACTACATGTAATTTAAATCACACAAATTCTTGTTCTCGCCTGGAATCTAACCTTCGGCTCGTATGGTTTTTTATTTTATTTATTACAATTTAGACTATATGTATCATAAAAGATGCCCCAATTCGATTGCATAGTCAATGTCAGTGGTACAATTGTCAATTTAGTATAATGAATTAAATTAAATGCTATCAAATCATAATAATATGTCAAAAAAATGAAAAGTTAAAATTATATAAATATCATAACATTTCAAAGTTAAAATAATAAAAATGTTACAATAAATTCATCGTCATCATCATCAACCAATCTCAGTCCACTGCTGGACATAGACCTCTCTCAATGAGTGCTATCGCGCCCTGTCCTCGGCTTGTCATAATCCAGCATCTATTAAACCGATATAATATCAGATGTAAGCCGATTGGCGTACCCGTGTGTCACAGCTGTCACTCCGCAAATCACTGCGTGACGTGGATGTATACGAGCAACTTGGAATGGGAACGGAAAATCGTTATAACGACGCAAGGACAGCCTACCGGTGGTGTGGTCGAGCTGGCTGTTAGCTTCAATAAGGTTTTAAATGTATCAAGACATCATAGCCTGAGGGGATTCTAAGCTTTCTACATATTCGATGCTAAGATTGCTAAGCCTACCCGGCGGCTTTAAGGGTGGTTTATAAAATTATTGGACAGACGATATTGAGGACAGACGAAAGGGGCACTGTCTCTTATTTAAACATATTCGCAATGGTCATGTTAAAAGTTTACAAGTGTGGCAGCCGCGCTTCGCCAGCGTGGCAGTCTATAGCCATAACCCTTCTCTTTCTGAGATATTTGTTTGCAATAACTGAACGAACAAAGGTTGATATTTATTACATTATACAAAAACGTGATTAATTCTTAACGTTAAAAGGAATAATATCTCTTCCTACCATCCCCAAGATCCGAACAAAAAACCAAATGAAGTGTTCGGCGTCAGTAAACGACTCTTCATCTTTAGCATCTGCATCGCACCACTCGTTAAACTGAAGTGTTATTTTAACATGAGATATGCATTCGTAAAGCAAATAAAACCGCCCAGATGACAACCGACTTCCACGTATAAGTGGTGTTTAAGTCGGAAAACTATATAATCATACAATCTTCGAGATGCATGTATGTATGTACATCTATGAGATATATTAATGTTCATGGCGATTCCACCCTTATTACTTGAATGGTAAAGATCAAATAGCATTGCTACGAGATAAAGGTATCGGCACATTTTTACGTTCGCAATACGGTCAAGTGGCGGTTTCCTGACCAGTGTCACTGTTACGGAAACGATAAATATCCGTTAGAATGTAATGAGTTTGTTTCCTAAGCACCTTGCTATAGAAACATCAGCGTTTAAGAGATTTTTATGGGAATTTACTAATTGGTATTGCACTTCTGGTCTCATAATACATAATAATAGTATATTTTCACATAAAACGTGACACCCACAGATAAAGCAAACCTTTGTGTTCATCCTACAAATATTTGTCCAATTGGTCCCGGCTAAAAGCTACGACTGAATCAATTTATTTAATCTTTAACTAGGCATTGTTAAAAAAACTTATCGTAAGAATTTACTTATAAATTTTGTTAAAAAAAGTTATTGTAATAAAGTAATTGGGCTTTTGTATCACATGGAATTAAGACATTTTATAAAAGATGCTTGACAATAGGTATACATAATAACATAGGTTATCCCTGTTAATATTTATGTTATGTGAAACTAAAAGTGAAGCAGAGAAAACTATTTATAAAATACTTTATTGTATGGAGTACTTAAATTAGGTATACATATACTTTGAGAGCTGCAAATGTACTAATTGGCTTATTCGAAAAAATATATACTTGAACATTCTACCCATTTTGCAATGCGACGGGCAAAAAATAGAACAGGCAACACTAATTGACAGCGTTCATTCAGACACATGACGTGACATGTGTCAAACATGACCCGGGCACAAACAGCCTTTGGATTGTAACACTGCCAGACTGACATTTGCAAATTTCAAAGACGCCAGATACGTATCTTTAATATTCAAATGGAACTTTGACTTTTCTTAACGTATAGCAAATTTTCATTAATCTACTTATTTCGATGACACTACGATTGGTAAATAACAATTTATAGAGCCTATTTTATAAACGGATATTAATATTGGTGAGTGTGTGTGATGACCATAAGTTTGCAATCATGTTTGTCTTTTTTCCGCTCTGCATGTACATCTGTCTAGCTAGCCCGCATCTTACCACTTTCTGCTGGGTATAAATCTCTCTTTCTTGTCCTGCATGTATGTACATATTGCTGTAGCTGAGAGAGAATTAGCGTATCAAGAAAATTTAATTTTAAAAATGAACAAAACTTCGCTGTCTAAGTTGCGTGCGAGGATTCAAACCCAAGACCCCGAAAGAAGGAAACTGAAATCAAAGCCACTGAACTACAATGAGTATGTAACAGATATATTAAAATGCAACAGGGAACAGACATCACTAATTGGCGAGTTACATTGGAAACCAGACGTGACTGACTTGTCATGTTGACCGTGCCCCGTACTGTCAACTCTTTGCTGTCATTACGCATGCTGACAAATAAAAAATGAATAGCGTTGCGCATACTTCATTGCAATATTTTATAATACAGAAAACTTCATTGCTGATTACTTATGAATACTGGCGCTCACACATACTTTTAAATAACATAATGTGCTTAAATAAAGACGTCATTAGTTTTTATTCATAGTTTTAAGCAAGAATAAGTTATACCTAAAATCTAAATGTATTCTTCCAATATAGAATACAAGTTAAATTTACGTACTTGTCGGAACACGTTTTCGCTAAACGTTTAACCGCTTCCGTGGGAAACGCGGACCATTAAAAATTCCCCGCAAAACGATTGTTTAAAACAACAATCATCAATAACTTGAGCGCTGTCTATTATGTAAATCGGAACGCGTCGAGTCATAAATAATTTATGGGACGGCTAAGGCCCCTGTTGTAATGGGCTAGGCACTGGGTACTAAGCGACCTGTTAAAAAAACCGTCAAGCGCGAACAGGGCATTTTGTATCGACGTTCTACTATAACTACAGTAGTTTTTAATGTTGTTAAAATTTTTGTTCAACTTTTGTGAAGTCTGCCAAGGCGCACATGGCCAGCGTGGCAGACTATGGTTTTAACCCTATCATTATGAGAGAGAGAGAGTAGAACGATAAAAGGTTCGAAAGAAAACATTGTGTAATGTGTAATGGTGTTAGTTCTACGGTCAGAAGATGCTTGACACGGGATATTTAGAATCCCATTCATCGCAAATGCAATGAGGAACAAAGATCTGCTAATAATCATTAACCCTTACGTATTACGATTACTATACCAGTGGATAAGATTATATATGTACATATTCGTATATGGACTATAAATTTCGTGAAACAAGTAATTATAACTGTCAATAAAGTTCGCGTCGCCTGTTGGTTCGGTCAAAGCTTCGAGAGAAAAGTGCCACCACAATAGAGGCCGTAAATTGGTGCTGTCACCCGTGGCGCGACACAATGCACATTTATTGACAAGACGAGGCATGGCACATGCCAGGTACTGGTAAACACTATGTGTTGGGGACGAGCGAAGTGGTAGCTGTTAATTAAATTGGACGAAGACCGCCACAGTGTTCCGTTAATGACATCGCTACCTAGTAACTCTGGAGCTTCTGTCGTGTCTGTCGATTCAATTGTTGAAAGCGGGAGATATAGTTTGAGAGACACTGGCCACTGTCAATAGTACTACTCCTCGTTAAATCTAGTAAATCTGATGATGAGTATTGTAGTCATTAAATGAGCGATGGAAAGGGCAATGGTAGGAGTTTCTGTGCAACATTGAAAATGAAAATAAAATTTGCAGGTGAACGAAAGTAATTGACATTGTTGTCAGAATTAGCAGATTGATGTTGTCGTTGGAAAAATAGGTTTTAAAGGTTTAAAGTGGCACACACGCAGTGAGCTGTTGCGACCTTTAGGGTAGAATTTGTCCAGAAACGTACACCTGTAGGCTTAAATGATATAAATATATAAAATTTTGATGCTTCTGAAGTTGTAAAAAACTTTGCTTATGTTCGATATGTAGTTTCTTATGCTGTAGTGAAAAGTGATCCTTAACATCAACTATTCAAGTATGAGAAATAGATTTTCCGATTTGTGGATAGTTGTAACATAACCTCATTCCTGTATTTCCGTGAAGGTATAGGCAGAGGAGTGCATCACGCTCCCACGATTCACCAGTCATGTTATACCTACGCAAAACCGTGGGATAGGGCGGGAGCTTATTGCCATACACCGGTCATAAATTCAGACTCCATAGTTCTCCGTCTCCTTTTTTTCCAAATAATTTCCTTCGTATCTTCGTGTGAAATATATCGGAAACTGTCAAAGAAGAGGCGAGCCGAGCACACTGGTTTAGTGACGTGGTCAGCGGACAAAAAACGTGTACGATAGAACATATCGTAAATTGGCCGGCATGTGAGCGACAACCGACCACTGCACTGATTAATATACTGCGTGCGAGTGCATACGAAATGGTCGGGTTTTTAAAATGCCGGCTGCACGCTGGCTGGAATTTACAATGGCTTTTGGAAAGTTTGACGAGACGAGTAAAGTTATGGCTGCCTGTCCCCTTATATTATACCCTGAGTTGTGTTTCTTCAGAAAAAAATTGTCGTCAGAAAAGACGTGTGACTCTATTAAAATATCTTAGAACAGAGTAGAAAAGTAGAAAGAGATGAGGAAATTTGAAAAAAATGTACTAAAAAGAGGCGTGACATTTGTTTTTTATTGTATTGCCAAAGGGCGCAAGTATCAATCGTGTCCGAAATTGTTTGTGTCTAAATCTTTTATATTACAAACGTGTCCGAAACTGTTTGTGTCTAAACCTTTTATATTATAATACTATCATTTGCCCTTCATCCTGATAACTATTCAAATATCTAGTGGTTTTTGCGAAACACGCAGACAACTAAACAGTATTTTTTTAATAACATTGATATATTCGACTTTTTGATATGCTTGCGACGCCATGTGCAAAATTTGCAATCTACAATGTCATTTTAAAACATTTGCCCAAAATTATGGCCGACGTCTTCATATCTTTTATCTCGTTGATGTATTTTAGTTGAGATTGTGATAGCTACAGCCATTTTTATACGTTTTACGCCTTTGACAGACTCGCCGACAGCCTGATAAGGGTCGCAAAAATATATGCATCGGAATTATTACAGTTACTTTGTGCTCTGCATTTTTTTTTCACAACAGTTACGAGACCATTCTCTTCAGTTAGTTAGTTAGTGAGTTATAATAATATCTACCCAATCTGAAAGTAGGCAAAGTCTGTGCAATGGGCACTATTTAATATGTGTTCCTGTATATGAATATGCATATGTATGTATCAAAGTACACGACTCGTACAAAAAATTACAGGACGGAACACGTACGCTAACTGTTCTCGTAAACGTGGGAGTGCAGTACACTCCCTCGTTTCACCAGTTACGTTTACGTCCCACTATCTAATAGGTGGTGAGCCTATTGCCATGGACCGGGCACAAATCCAATATCAAGTGATATTTAAATAGAAATTCTACATTAGAAAATTCCCGTAGTACCTGACCCGGGACTCGAACCCAGAACGTCCCGAACGGTAGTCGCGTTTTCGACCACTTGACCAACGAGGCAGTCTACTTCTGTTTAATAAATGTTACTTCAACATTTTAATAAGTTCTATTAAATAAAAGTATCGAAATGTATAAAAATTTTGACATATCCAGTTTTACATAATTTTATTTAGATGTGATACAAGAGATCTTTTAACTAAAGGGAAACAAACCCACAAATATTTTAACGCCTTATTTTTCTACATAGATATGATTTGAGAAATGTAATGTATACATAAATATAAACGGCCAATATTACAGCGAACGATTCCATTGATAGCCGGCTATTGAAACAGTGATCGCATTCACAAATTAATAACGGCCTGGAATGGAAGTAAATTAGACATGTCGCGATCGACAGAGCGACGACATGTCAGTGTCTGCGGCGACGGGCCGCCACAGTGAGTGATTAATGCCCGACAACCGACAATGGAGGCAGCGTCGGGAGCGGCGTGGCTTAACGAGGGTTTTGTTTAACACATTACATTGTCTCAACGCTTAAATGAAGTATTATATTACGATATTTCATTTTATTCGTTTATTAAATTGGACATTACACTATACAATAGATATGACACTATACAATATCAGTCTCCGCCGCGACCTCGCTGCAAGCGGCGGAGCTCATGTGAAAGGACCTCGTACAGGTCCGAAACTAGTCGGGCCATACCGAAAAACGCACGTGTGTTAAGCCGGTACATTTTTAATCATGTATATTTCGCGCCATATTTTTCTTAAAATTAACACTATATGCACCAAATGTCTATCTAATATATGAAATCTATTTTGTTGCTTATATTTTAAATTGAAGGTAAAAGGTTCATCTCTTATTCCATGGGGTCTGTGACGTAAGCGGTGAAACGAAGAGAACGAGTACACTCTTCTGCATACCCTTTCGTTAAAATACAGGCGTGATATTATATTACGTTTGTCTTATAGCTATTACTAGTGTCAGGTTCCTTATGGCGAATAAAAAGAGCATCGAGT
Organism: Croniades pieria auraria; assembly: GCA_018248815.1. NCBI lineage: Eukaryota > Metazoa > Arthropoda > Insecta > Lepidoptera > Hesperiidae > Croniades > Croniades pieria. The sequence continues at coordinate 9,464 of DWJK01002050.1, forward strand.
GCCGAATTCTTAGTCCTACTGCTTACCAAGTGTCCCTATTTTATTTTAGTGTTAAGATTCTAGTCTACAGACATACTTCTGGTATACGTTTACTTCGGGTAACATGGCAACCGGAACTTCGTAATACAACTTTAGGTCTATTTGAGATTAAGTACAGAGTATTATAGGACTATTAAAGGTGCACGTGGTTTCCATGACGGTTTGCTACATGACAGTTTGTTACATGACAGTTTGCTACATGACAGTTTGTTACATGACAGTTTGCTACATGACAGTTTGTTACATGAAAGTTTACTTTAAATGAACAATAAAAATTAAAACAAATTTTCAGTTTTAGTCCTCGGTCTACAAAACCGGTCTTGTTTTACAATTCACAAAAACGTCACCATTATTTCGCTAGTGCCAACCCTGGATATTTATCGATAGCCATCGGCCGGAATTTCTAATTGCCCCAAATGACTCTGTCAAGGTAATGAGGCCGTTTTGGATTCCGATCGGTTTTACATGATTGTTTCAAGTCCGCGATGACATAAGATCTGTGCGGCTTGAATTTAAATGGTTCGGTTTAAAAGCGATTTTGGTGAGGAAACAGATTTATTGTCAGTCTTAATTTTTTCCCTTTAAGCGTTCTGAGGTCTACAGTCGTTATAACAAAAATAAGAATTTTTATCTGTATTGTTCTTTTTTTCTAACGGGCAACAATTCAGACCGACATAATAACATTAGAAATTGCTTCCTGAATCCATTTGTGAATGAAGTATTGTATAAAGAATAATATTAAACTCACTAATTAGACTTTCCAATTTCAAATCTGGTATCAGTGCATCGGATAGAATGTTCTAGTACCAAAGTGTCTTCAGGTGATAATTCCCTCCTTTGAGGGTAGATCCAGGCTTTTATGCTGTCGAACGAAATAACGCATTCGTGCCCTGTGCTCTCACATCGTAAAAATAAATAAAAATGTGACAATAAAGAGAGACAGTTGTTTGCATGAAAAATTTAAAGTTCGCCCCGGAACGTAAAACGCGGGAGCGTTTTTACGAGGACGCCCCGGACACCGAGGCCCTAACGCGGCGCGTTTCCGCCAAATTCACTTTGCACATAACCGTTTCCCTTTCGAAAATATAAAAATTTAGCACCGCTCAGTGGCCGTGTTGCTGAATTATTGGACTGTGCCGGTGGTTCTCAACTTTCTTTGACTTAACGAGATTTTAATTTATCAACTTTATATTTTGATCATAATACTCAATTTCATTTTATAAACTATGGCCTTAATCTGTCTTATTCTTAGAGAATATATTGCTTTCCAGTAAAATGGGGAAAGAATTGGTGATGTCGATGACGATTACTGACGATTTATCATAATACCGCGGGATGTAGAAAGTCATAATAACTTGGGAAATTTTTCGAACATTGTTTTGAAAATGTCATAATTAAATTAGATATTTTTAATGTTAATGCAATAACAAACAAAGAGTTATTTAAACTACCTATTAACATTTTTTCTAATGACCATTGATTTTGTGTTATAACCAATGGAAAGATTTGTTTGTCAATCTCTATTTCCAATGTTTATCATTCTGTCTTAAAGCTTGTTTCTCTAATAATTTATATAATTATGCTCACAGGTTTTGTATAAATGAATATCTATAACACACGGCTATTTGAACCTAAACTAGTCAGCGCTTGTGATAGGGTTACCAGACAGCTGATAAACTTCATACAAACATAAATTTCTAAATACATACATGCATAGAATTTTTTTCACTTCCACACGGAACAGTGACTGGTTATTCATCACAAATGTTTATCCTGGGTGGCAATAAAATCCATTATCTTCAACTTAGCAGTCAAGTTCAACACCAACCATAATGACGATAAAGTTAAAAGCTAAAGTTTGAGATTCAGTGGACGAGTCTTTTTGAATTCACCGTTTTTATTTGGTCGCTCGATCGTCCCTAATGAGAATTTATTGCTGAAAGTCTACGTTACGCTGATATAGTAATATCTTTGACCTTAAAGTCGGATATTATTTATATTATTAAAGGGTTAACTTAAAGGGTTTTATTCAAATTTCATGACTTAGAATCAATTGATTTTTTATAGAAGTTCTGCCACGTCCAGTACAGGCTTGCAGCCTTTCCAAGGCAAGCCGAGGGCAGGGTGCGATGGCGTTCATTAACCAGATTACAACAACAAATAACAGATACCAATCACAGAATACCAGATAACAAAAACAAATGTATCGAAATAACAATAAAGCCTAAGTTTGACCGTACATTATTCCATAAATAAAACAAAAATTTAAGTAGAACGGACTTAAATGAGAGTACGAATTGACCGCTACGGGCGCGTAAAACTGCTTTGCCCGGGCTTGTACTTTGTTGAATTAACTAAATGTTGCATCCCTCATAACTCACAGATCATGAGATTAAACCCCGAGCTACCGGCTGTATCGCTACAACCCTAAACAATTACTGAAGCCAACTCGACCATAACATAACGTAACGCGTTAAGCGGCGTATTAATACGCTCTGCCGTGCGCTCCGGCTTGCTAAGGGACTGTCATATTACACACAGTTCATAGGCATTTTGAGATTTAATAGAACGTTTTCTACGCCACTGAGACGCAATATTGTCATAAAATAATTCGTTAGTGTTTCTAATGTATATTACATATCGTTACGCTAGGTTTCTTCTGTTGTAGGCAGAGAGCACCGAGTACAAATATCTCTGATGAGGTTCTTTTACATTCGTCACTTTTATTATACAACATGCCGGTATTGAAAGCTTTTGGCTCTTCTGTTGGACAATATGTGATACATTTAGTTAAAACACGCATGTGTAAATATATATATGATTAAATTGTGGCACGGTTTAACTCCTGGAAACTTCCTCAGGATAGTATGACTAGTTTTAGACCTAACGGAGGTTTTTCTTCGTGAACCTCGGTTGCTCGCAGCATGGTCGAATTCGCTCGAAACGAAGGAAGACTTAGGACGAGTCTAAATTTTGAGGAGCTATCTTAAAAAAATCTACGTAAAGTGTAATGTTATGTAATAGTACATGCTGTCAAAGGTAAGTGACGAAACATTCCTGTCCGCAAGATGGACAGATAACACTGAAACTCAATGGAATTTTCTCGAAAGGGACTAAAAAGGGTCACTTTTGGGTTCGACAGTTTCTTATACACGCTCTGATGGTTTTGTGTGGAGTCAATGTAGCGTGTTGTCAGGTTCAACATTCACATTCATAACTACAATTTATGTAGGTGTAGTGTGGTTAATGTGATATTTTCAAAACAGGGAAAGATATGTATCCTAACATTGTATACAATCTTACTGAGATCAAAGTCGTTAATATTATCAGTAGACCTTTTTGGTAAGAGAATGCCATCTGTATCACGGTGGGAACTAAAACAATAGGATATATTTCGATTCCAAAATCGTACTCAGATTTTTATTTGCATAAAAATAGTTTCCATAAAAAACTGTCATCTGTACGAATTCAGGCAAAAAGGCAAATTCCAACACAGATATAGTACTGGAATTTGTATTGAATTAAAACCTTATAACTTGTAGCAATTTACCGTAGACACCGCCATGTAGCACTCTGTAAACTAAAGCAGTAAAAGAACTTCCAAAACGGAATTTGTTCTCAAGTTTATATTGAATAAAGATCTATTGATGATAACTGAGCAGTGGTATCAGCGACAACAACGCTGAACGTATTTCGGCGGCTACGACGCTGCACGTGTGAAACTCCCCGCAGTATCTGCTATATTAACGGCGCATCATCGAGATAGGCTGAGCGCAGCTCGTTCCCGTTTATGGACGTTCTAAACAGCGGCCATCAATTTTATATGCAATATTCTAACCTTATCGTTGTTTACGGCGGAAAAATGTGTGCGACATGTTATTTATGGGGACAGTGGGGTGTGCTGACGTTCGCAATATTTAAACAATGTTTTATAACATTGAAATTTATGTTGTTTTCAGTCGGCCACGAGGCCGTTATTGTTCATTCGTGTGTGTCCAGTTATTTACGAATATTTATGTATTCACAAATGTGTACATATGGGAATATGATTTGGTAGAACTAAAGCAGTCTACACACCGTATTATTTTAATTCCATTTAGGCCATAGCCAAAGGTTAGAATGTATGATTACACGTGTAGAATGGATGATTACACACACCTTAAGGAAGATTGATGGTTGATTTCACACACGTTAAATAATATGGAAATTTCTCTAACAAATTTCTATTTTTTCACGTTTCTTGTCATTGTTGTAACCAGTAACATTTCGGTCTATAAAATGTTAATAATATAATAATGTAAATTATCAATCAATGTTTGAGGTAATTTTTTCTGTGACTGACAAGGACAAAATGCCCTTTACTTTTATAGAAACTTTTTTACATAGTATCTGATCTAACATAAATACATTACTAAAATGTTATTAAACTAAAACGACTAATACTTTGATGAACAAAGCACTGGTCCAGGGAAAATTGTAAAAATGAAGCCGGCTAAAAGTAGAATACAATTTTATCATCATAGAGGACATAAATGCGCAATGTAAGTGTCGCTGGCGAGTTTTATGCAAATCGCCGCTTGGCGGGTGTCAGCGCGGGGAACTGACAGCGATAGTTGACAGCTGTCAGCAGCTGCTTACAGGGCAATTAGCGAGCGAGCGGTCGCAATGAGCAATGCTGTTTTTTATTTGTCATTCTTTAGTCTTGTCAAATATGGGAAAATTGTATTATTGAAGCTTACTTTGAATTGTAATATCTTTATGATTAGGATTTAAAGATATAATGAGTTTATCAAATAAAGGTAAATAGCATCTGTGTTTTTATTCAGATTTTTAACCAACTTACAATTGCTTTGTTATCAATAGATTAGTGTAATTAATTAATTTTTGTCTTCTAAAATTTGAATGAATGTAACTATGAGATTATTCCGTTCCCTGAAGAAAATATATTTGTGTATATAATGACATGACGTACATAATGACATTTTATATGTAAATGTTCATGATTCTTTTAAAAACTCTTAGTATTTATGATCCACTTTAGTTCATACGGTTATTTATTCGTCAAAATATTTTCAAAAAAAATTATTATTTATTTATAAAAAACGATAAAACTGGTATGAAATAAAGATCACAGGATGTCACAGATGTACGGTTTCACGGCTTTAATTGTCAGTTGCGAGATTAATGTAAATCGGCACTTGGCGGGTGTCAGCGCTGACGGGGAACCCGCTGGCACCGCTGACAACTGACAACTGACGTCGCTCTCTGGGCAATTTGCGAGTAAGCAAGCGAGCACTGTTTTTTATTTACCTCGCGTAGAGCTTACTTTCATTTATTCGATGTCGAAACGTGGTAAATTTAGTAATTTCTCTTGTGATCATTTTCCAATAATAGCCAATGTTATACTTTGAAGGTAGAAAACATTTTTAGGTAGAAAAGAGCAATGTTGTTGCCAATTTTAATGCTCTATTCGTAAGAAAAGGCGTTCGTAAGAAAAAGCGTACGCAGAAGAGTACACTCCCACGTTTCACCAGTTACGTTTAAGTCCCTTGGAATAGATGGTAAGCCTATTGCCATACATCGGGCACAGACCCAAACTCCGAGTCGTTACAAATAAAAAAAAAAAATCGACCCACTTGTCATTCCACTGTTGGAATATGGGTCTCCTCTTACACTGAGAGGGTTGAGGCCATAGTCTGCCACGCTGGCCAAGTGCGGGTTGGCGGACTTCACACACATTTAGAATTTGTTTTTTTTTTTAACTAAAAAAACTCTCAGACATGCAGGTTTCCTCACGATGTTTTCCTTCTACTTAGCAAGCGATATATAAATTTAAAACGCACTTTTGTAAAGAGGTGCGCGCCATGGATTTGAACCCAGCACCCCCGGAGTGAGAGGCTGAAT
>DWJK01002051.1:0-15404 GCA_018248815.1 Croniades pieria auraria
GTGCGTGCGTGCGTGCGTGCGTGCGTGCGTGCGTGCGTGCGTGCGTGCGTGCGTGCGTGCGTGCGTCCGTGCGTGCGCGTGCGCGTGCGCGTGTGTGTGTGTGTGTGTGTATCCTCCAGGGTTGACTGACAGATAATTTCATAAAAGACTAGAAGAGAACAACCTTAAATACTTAGATTGCGTGCTTTAGAGCGGCAACATCGAAGATGACGAAAGTCTTAAATCTAGTCGAAAGATGAAAAATACATACAATTATTTTCCTAATTTATTGAACCATAATATTTCATCATCTTATTCTCGAGACTCTTACCCGAAAGCCAATCCCAATAAGTGGTTGTTGGTTAACAAAATAGCTGAACATACTCCACTGAAATATTAACATTGCTAGATTAAGTCTTTACTTGTCGAGTTAGCAGTGCCACGTTTGAATAGCTCCAGAACTCTCTGAAAAACTGACTATTTTTGTATAAATTTTTTTACATTGTCAGTTTTACAAAAAGACTTCTTTGAGTGATTTGTTTCGTTATTATCCATTTGTCCATATTATGTACTGTATTTAATTCTATATTTTTATTGGCAAAATGTCGTATGTACCTAAGAATCGCAAGTGGTATTTGGTTGGCTTGAATTACCATAATGTAGTTTAATACGTATTTTTATATTTATGAAACATATATTTATGAAACGAAACTACCTTTCAATTCTAAGGCCCTCCGGCTTTTTAAATAGAATCTATGTATAAAAGTGCTGCCACATTTTTTTGCCGCCTACCGTTTTGTTGCGAACACGTGTAAACGTGGGATGATTTCCTTTTAAGCCATTCTTTTAATTTATACGTAACATCACGCCTGTAATCCCCGAAGGGGTAGGTAGAGGAATGTACCTAGTACACCCCCACTTTCCACCCGTTACGTTTACAAATCGTGGAATAGGTGGTGAGCCTATTGCCATACACCGGGCACGGATCCAGACTCCGAATCACTACTAAAAATTCTATATTACAAAATCCAATAGTACCCTATCCGGGAATTGAACCCAGGACCTACCGATCGGCAGCCGCGCTTACAACAACGCGACTAACGAAGCAGTCAAATTGAAATTTATACAAACACTCAAATTACAAAGATTCATTAGCGATATTGCTACTTTTACCATTTGGTTTGCCGATGTATTTACACATAGTATTAATTTAAAAAAAGTTAGAAAAGAAGAACAAAAGGATCATAAATCATGTAACATACAGTATTTATTAAAGAAATTCAACACAAAACAATTAAAAAGATGATAAAGTCATATCAGGACTATGTAAAAAGCTTCTATTAAGTACTGGAGCTGGTACTGAGTAATCTGTTTCAAACGGCCACCATCTTCAACAGCCAGAAGTTTCGTTCAGTGAAAATGCAAGAAACGTAAATAAATTTGGCAGAGACGGAGCGACGTAATAACATCAGCATCTACCATCTCCGTTATTATTTGTGTGCTGTTGCTCACACTTAAGGAAATGGGATGCTAAATATTTGCTCCGGCTTTAAGTGACATTCGAAAAGACGTAGTTATTTTAACTCTCTCTATTTTTATTATGAAAATGTGAATATGAGTATGAATATATTTCAAAATGAAATATTATTTCTTCACCACCAATCCTTTGTCTCCCTATTGTTGGACACGAATATCCTCACAGAACGAAGGAAGGCCAATTTTTATCTGAATAATTTCTCAGCGAATATTCATTCTTACTGGACTACAAATTGGATAGTCTTTGTTTGATTGTTCTAGAATGATCTATCAAGCGATCGATTTACTGTTTAAGTTATTGACTATCCATTATTATCGTTATTATCATCAAAGACACATTTTATTGGTTCGCAAGTGGACACGGGTATCCAGTTGCCGCCTCTCAGAAAATGACGGTCATAAAAGACCACGATGGCTAAGCAGTGATCAAGACTTATCGACAATAAGAAGATAATAAAGTATTCTAAAACTCATAGATTATCCATCTCAAGATTTTGTTCACTGATACAGCATGAAATGTTTAAAGCGCTGCAAGACGCGCACATCGTGTTCTTTATTACCCTAGACTCTAGGCTCTAGACTCTAGGGCCTAGAGTGAGAGGTTGTAATCCAAAAACATTTCATGATTAGCTTATTAGAACTAACGCGTAGTATTGGAAATTATTGAAGGCCGCCTTAGATCATCATTAGGAACAGCTGCTATTGCAGTTTATTGCTGAATTAACACCACCACACAACACAACCAACAAGCAAACCGTGTTTAGATACTGGCTCTTCACACGATCTGCATTGGATCTGCACGGCAGCTGCCAAACTACAGTTTTCAAGCAATTTTTTTGCGGTTGAAATAACTTAATGAATATGGAAGAAGCACGGCAGGTATGCAAGGATAGGAATATTTGGCACGCCGTGCCGTCTGTCTACCCCGTAAGGGACCCAGCGTGAAGATATGTATGTATGTGTGTATGAAATAACTTGCGTCGGAACTACCACTCCGACCGCGCGTTCTGTTTGCAGTCGGTGTACAGTTACATCTACCTACTTGTGGTATCGATGTAGGTAATTATGTCCGCCGCCTAAGAACTACAATATTGCAACTGCGCTGCAGTTCTAATGTAGATCTTGTAACAAAATACTTATTGTACACGTCTAACCTCAAAGTGATCGGAACGCTAAAGCAACCACAAGTCTGTCCCCAGTTGCGTGTATAAAAAGAATGACCATTGTAAAAAAACCATGTCAGTTCTAGAAGCATAGAGATATTTGGTGCTCTCTGCCTAACCCGTATCTACCCAGGCATGAGGATATAATAATGTATAATAGGTGTAGAACTGTCTCGTTGATCGAGTGGTTGCAAGCGCGACTGCCGATCGGGAGCTCCTGCGTTCAAATCCCGGGTCGTGTGACTCGGAGTCTAAATGTGTGCTAGGTATAGGGCATAAGGCTCACCACCTATTCCATTGCGTGACTTAAACGTAACTGGTAAAACATCGGGGTGTAGTACACTCCTCTGCCTACCCCTTCGGGGATTACAGGCGTGATGTTACGTTACGTTATAATAGGTGTATAACTTGAGTTGCTGCGTTCATGAGTGGATATTTAGAAAGTAGATCATTGCATCCCTCGTGTATGAAACCTTCGTGTATGAAAAGACTGTACCCACTGTAAAATAAACAGGCGGTAACTATCATTTACGCATAAATTTTATTACATAAGAAATTTTCATTTTGCTATTGTATAAAAACTGCTAATAATTTAACTAGCAAATACGTAATTCATCTAAAATTCGATTTAATAACAAAAATTCAAAATTCAAAATTATAATAAATAAAACAAGAGACATTTATTTATTTATCCGTTTATTATTCTCATTGTAAACTCATACACTGGAACTATTCATCAACCGTATATAACACTGCATACTGCATACTGCATACTGCTGCCCCCTCGCGGCGCCGCCGCCGAGCCTCGCTAACATTGTAAGAAACCATTCAAAATACATACATCTCCCCAATAACCGTACTTCATATAATATAAACAATAATTTGTAAAAGCAATCGCAAATATAAGCGCTATAAAAGATTCTTAGTTAAAACTTCCAATTTTTTTTTCAACTCTCGTAACAAACCTTGTACGGTTTTGATATGATTACTTGCAATGTATAGAGGCCGAATGAGCATTTTATTTTTAATATAACTCGCACCATAATTGACTCGAAAAAGCATAAGATACTGCGTGAAGCTAAACAAAAAAAAAACTCCCTAAAATAAATCATAATAACCAAAATGTATGGCCGAATGTAACAATTTTGAAACGAAAACGTATATGGCACGTATCTATACACACACAAATGCAGTTACATTACACGCTTTACAATTAATTACCCATACTTTGGTAACTTGCATTACAAGTGCATGATTCTCCATCTGAACAAAAGTACTGTGGTATTCGAGAATTGAAAACAACCAAGACTATACTAATTAAAATTAAATCAAAAAATGTGAAGGGATTGTCTATAATGAAATATTTTTATTACTTGCACGATGATATTCGTTCATTCTGAATTTGAAAATGTAGATGAAAGTCGTTACGTAAAATGTCGGAGCTCTCAACGTTTAACTAGGGCACTGAATGCAGATTTACACAAAAATTAATATCATTTGAACAGAAATTCGTCAACGAAACAATTATATGACAGCGTTTAGCGTTAATTGAAACGGACTAATTTAAAATTAAAAGTTGATGATTCCCATTCTTCTCTTTTCCATAGTTGACATCAAGCGATCAAATACAACACTAGTAGCGCCATCTCTGCAATGAACTAATCATTACATTGAAAAAAACAGTACAATCAGTACATTGAAAAAAATATACTGTCTATGAAAATGTTAAAAAAATTTCTCTCGCATACAATACTTTAGTTCAATTGGCAAATTAACTGCTTAACACTTATGAAAAAAAAATAGTACCAACAAAATATATAAACCATGTTCGATCTACGTATAGTACGTTCCTGCGCATTTACATTGTCGACAATCGACAAAATATGGAGTGAATGTTTAAATGAAAAAAAAATCAACGATAATAAAACTCAAAGAAAAAAAAACTTCACCACACGTGTAGAACGAGGGTGTCCCATCGTCTACACTGGAAATGATGTACTTAATAACACAATTATTATTATTATTAATATCTACAAGAAACATTACATTGCATAGGAAGGTTGCAAACAAAATGAGAATCTAATCCTAGCATCATTTACAACTGCCTAACCATTGTTTTCCATTTCGTATATGCATATAATAATTATTATGAAGGTAAATAGTGTGCATTAAATTACATTGAAAACGGTGATCTTAAATATTATATATAGATAACATATTGTTTATTTATGTATGTATTTAGTTTCGTTATTGCATGTACCGACAATAAAAAAGACACCGGTTTTTGTATTATTATATTGTATGTATAATATTCTGTGCGATGACCTTAGAAATTCCTATCCGATCACACGATTTGATCCATTTGATCACGGCATACTGGATAGTTTGCATAATATGCTACGCATGGCTGTACAATATCAATGTCTTGAAGTACTCCGCGTTGATCAAAACTCGTGTCACTTCTATTTCTCTCGTACTTTAGTACCTCAAAGGTCCCTTTCAAAAATCCTAACTAGCTATAAAATGGGTATGAGATGTGCAATATAATTAAGCATTTAATAGTTTGGAAGTTTCCAGAAACTCGGATTCCTAGTAATATTTCACCCTTTGTAGATATTCTTTTTGCTTTAATATACACCGTAGTTAAATGTTGCCACATTTAAAACACAAACCGAGAAAGCAAGGTGAACAAAATTAAACAATCATTCATTCCGTTCATCACTTAAACCGTGTGATTGGACAGCAACAAGAAATTTGTTAGGCGAAGTCTTCTACTTTAGATACTGAACAAAAATGACAAACAAAGTGGTTACAAGGCAATAATAATAATAATCACTAAGAAAAATTCCGTTGAAATATGACAAAGTTCTAATCAATTATTGCTAATTTCATAAATTATTATATTAAATATATGTAAAGACGAATGTTATATTGAGCTTACTGGGCGAAGCAAACCTTGAAACATTACATCTTATAAGAATTTACAATATTTGAGCATATCCAAAATAACTACATTGGCGAAAATTTGTTTCAGGCTAATGATTATGAACAAATGAGAATAGATTTCGTGCATTTCACATTTAACGTGTGCTCACTCAACAAATGACAATTTGGGGATGCGATTACATCCTGCGTATCAAGTTTCTACAGTCCATGATTTGTTTCCCCTCGACCACAAATCTACTATGGCTGAATAGAAGTGTTACCATATCTTTACCCTTACCGTAACAACCGTTAAATACGTAATGAACAATTTGTTACCGCTGAAAAAAAGAGGCCTATAAATATGTTCTAATGCAAAAAATAACTTTTTCATAAAAGAAATATCGTATAAAATAATATTATTGGGTGTTCGTATGTGTATACAGTTTGATTACAAAGAAAAAAAAACAGAAAGAAAATACGTGTAGACACACAATAAATTAAGGAATATTATTATTCATAAATCGTGAAAACAAAGCAGGCATAATTGAATATATAAACGAAAAACAAGTAAAAAGTGTAATTTGCATCACATTCATTAAGCCAGCAAACATATATTGTGTCTTTGTAATAACATGCAACAAAGCCTCTGAAAATCTAACCTTAAATACCACACTTAACACTAACTAGACATACTTATATTATAAATTATGCATATCTTTGGCGATTATACTGCTTACGATACCGTGATATTTTCAATGAAAAACTAATAAAATACATCGATCATAAAAAATGTACCAACGTCGTTGTAAAGTCTCACAAAGTTCACTATTATAATACTGAATAAAAACTGGTACCATTTCGCTTATAACTATATAAGAGTACAGCTAGTATGAATATTAGATTAGAAAACTTGGCGGGAAATGTTCGCGATTGACAGTGGCATATGTCAGTGAAATGATTATTTTGGCGCGAATTCTTTCAAATAACAGTTCTAAACTGTCATTTCAACGCCAATTATCACGTTTATTATTGAACACTTTTGTGTTGCCACTTTCCGACGACCCAATCCAAGCCGATATTATGATAATATTTATGTTGATTGTAGAAGCGAGAGCAGTACTTTGTTCATTATAGCTAATAATTCTAGTTTATCCTTTTACACATTTCGTCGAATGGCAGTATCAATTTGCACTTTCGTACATGCGGTGTGTTCCAGGAATATTTCCTCGTCAACTATTAAGTTGACATACACCCGTTGGAATGCTTAAATTCTTCATATCATTTACACTTAACTATAATAAACTGTAAACAGTTAATAATAAGTAATATTAGTAGCTTTCCAAGGAGCTTCTAATATATATTACTATCTATGTACAATTAGGTCCACGCTAGTTTAATCTAATTTAAACTTGAGCCGAATATATTTTATACAAACATTGAAACTATTCTCTCTAAATCGACAGGAGATTCTAGGTAATATTATCGATAGAAAATAACACACTACTCATTCACACTTCGCTAGAAAAGTGCAAATGTGTTCGAATAAAAATATTCCATCACACGTAAGAAGATTTTAAAAGGATATTGTTGTATATCTACCGTTACATCTATGTACATTTAAAACTATAGATAGTATCAGGCGTTAGTCTATGTAAGTTTATAACAACAATAGAATGTAGTAGATTTAGGTCCGCGAGAAATATGAACACATAAATGAACGCTTTAGCCTAAACAATATAAAAAAACCTTAACGCAGCGCCACAGCCCCGACGGCGGATTTTTTTACAACTACACATTTCATTTATATTACCGCACATTAAACTGATTTGACTTTAATAAATAATTAAATGAAAATCCAAAGTATAAGTCGTGAATTATTGTGTCAAAATTCGCCAATAAAATAAATACAAAATTTCGTAAAAATTTCAGACTACTTTTGAAATTGAAACATTTCTTAGCCTACCTTAGATTAAACCGAAAGGTGAAGTTACGTCATCTGTCATATGTTCCAGATTGTAAGCGTTCTCTTGACACAGCTGTCAGAAATTTTAAATGACAAATGTCATAACAAAGAACTAGACTAGACGAGAGACTAGGACAATGAATTTTTATATTCTAATCTCACAACGAAAAAGCTTGCATAGTTAACAAAAATATATATAAAACTGAAATATGATTAGTGAAAAAGAATTAACTACAGCAGTGGCGTATAACAAAATATACTCACTCGTAAAGATAGCTGATGTTTTAGTAAACCTATACAGATTTATAAAGCTGTGTTCTGGAGGGAATGTAAATAGCAAATAACGTATCTTCCTTTCGTTGCTTTAATCCAAGTCAGTCATAAAAGACAAAAAAAAAATAAGACACCACGACAACCTCTCCAACTGACACCGAAAACGACTCCCTCGCGGATTCTAAAGTGACATTCCGTGTAACTTCGTAACATGTTCTTGAAGTAAGAAACAATCGTTACATTACCCAACTCCGTTAAATCTATCACTAAAGCTCCGCCCTAATACGATCAAATGCATATTGAGTCCAATAAAAAAAACTACATTTTGGCATCCCACCATTTTACACTTAGCTCTAGGATAATGTATATCAATACTATTGACTTGGGCAAATGACTTGAATTCCACATCACACAAATATACAAAGTACAAACGAATGTATAAATCAAACAATAAGTGGTCTTCATTCATTCACTAGATGTGGATGGAACCTAGTTGTATTTGTAGATGAATGTACAGAATGACTGAATTCTTTCGTTCACATAGAATATTTGTGCTTGATATCTATTATTCCTTAAAACAATTAATATCATCAGTGATTTAAGAAGTCATGTCGAATTTATTGCTATTATTTAAGATGATTCAAGTCTTTTTCTATTATGTTTTATACATTATAATTAGCATCTCTACAACCTTAAACGAATCACACAGCCATCCATGTGGACCTGTATTTAAATATGTATATTAACATGTACATACAGTAACAGTTCTTGCCTTTCGTTCGTAGTTTAATTATTACGCGAGTACTCGCACAACGAATCGGCAACGACCTGTCATAGACGACAGTGCTGCCATCTAGGCGACAGTGCTGCCACCTGTTCAATAACAATGTTGAGCTAATACCTACATCAACTCACATTTAATACAAATGTCACGAAAAATTACACATTTTGTCTAAATTTGCCGAAACAATGTCTAAAACGAATCTACTAACTTATCCTTCGCAAAAGTAATGGAGTATCAGTCTGTAATTTCCGTCAAATTTTCTTTTAGTGCCAGAAACATGTGCATAATGAATTTTCCTTCATTTTGATAAATCACAAATATTAGACCGTTTTTATTATTATTTGAGCAGTACCACTTTTTAATTCACGGAAATGAACTATAGTTTTATTCACTGAACTATCGTGTATATACGGCAATACCAGTAAATTAAATTACATTGAAGTACCAATTATTGCATTAAATATGTTTTTAATTCACTGAAGTGAACTACAGTTTTATTCACTGAACTATCGTGTATATACGGTAATACCAGTAAATTAAATTACATCGAAGTACCAATTATTGCATTAAATATGTCTGAACACACTCTTGATGAAGCTATGATGAGCATAGCTGATACTTGAGTGGACACGAAGAACTTATACAATATATGTTTCTGTATCAAGACAATACCTTGATGCAAATTTTCAGCCGTCCAAAAACGGAGCACCATATATACAAAATTTTATACATCACGTTATAATTGATGTGATTTTTTTTATGCTGTTTGAAAGTATTTAACCATTTAAATCAAGTGTACAATGTTTGTCAATCAAAAAGTTGATGAAAAACATAAAATTACATACAGTACTTTGGATAACTGAATATACCAGAAATTTTTCAATAAATAACAAACATATATAATAAATAAAAGGCTAAATTATATACACTGTGAAGAATACATACATAAATATTATCAAATGAGATGAGATCATTAATGACCATGTTCAAATAGTAAAAATTGTTTTAAATCACCACTGCTAATATGTCTACTGAAAACAATCACTTGTATTGCAGTTCAATTATCGAAAACTGGTATTATCCATTTTATCAAAGTGAAGCGACCAATCAGTATTGATTTACGACTATTTTATCATATAATCGGTTCTTCAGTTACCAGATTAAATAAATTGTTAAGATGACAATGTACAAACCTCTAATGAATGTATATTATTTTTTACATACGACAGATTCTTCGCTATCTGGCGAATGAATCTGGACCTTTTCGAATTCAACTTCCATTGAAAGCATACAAATTTTATTATAATGTGTTCATTCCACACATGCACAGTTACTATCTGATGTACCATGAGCTTTGTCGGTTATATATGGCACTGTATAACCAACACATTTTCTTTCACACAAAGTTCGGTTTGCAAGAAATGCCTTTAACGCACTCCTTATTACCATGTATGTGAAAATTTACTTGAAGTACTGAATTCATTTATTATCACTTTGTTTGTTAAAGGGTATCTATACTGTAAGGTTGGTGTTTGTTCATTTCTGTCTTGGCTCTTCTATTATGGCTATATTTATTCGATTCTGTCTCCTCACCTGTTATAGGTTTAACCTCATTCTTCACTGAAAAGTATTTACCGTGTCCGTGGAAGGAACTTGTTTTGTACATTATGTACTTCGAGGTTAATGTCGTGGTCTCACTCGCGGGTTCGATAATACATTTCTGTATGTTTTTAAAGGGAACGAGCTCGCGTGATCCATCATAAGATACTACATCATCGGTCACACGAGCGCGACTTATATTTCTTAAGGACGCTTTTAAGATTTGGCTTTCGAATGTTCAAGATCGATCGCTGCAATCCAAAATGTTTAAACATCACGTTTACAACTCCGTGACAGCGTACAAGTCTCGCTGATCGTGGTGCGTCTGGTCGATCCTGTCCTGGCGGCGATCGGGGCGGTCGGGGCGGTCGGGGCGGCGGCGGTGCGCGGTGGCCGTGTTGGACTGGTTCTGCCGGCGGGGCCGCTGCAGGCTGCGGTACTCGAGCGCGGCGGCGGAGAGCGGCTGCGGCTCGGCGCGGCGCGGCGGGCGCACGGTGGCGTACTTGTCGTGCGCGTGCGCGGCGCGCGCGTGCGGCGCGTGCGCGTGCGCGTGCGCGCTGTGCGGCGGCGTGTCGGGCGCGAAGGTGGCGAGCGGCGGGTGCGGCGCGGGCGGGCGCGGGCGCGGCGCGCGCGGCCCGAACGACGCGTACTTGGGGTCGAAGCGGTTTAAACCTGCTGCGCGAGCTGCTTGACCTGCCGAGAGGAAAACGGTTCACACGTTTTAAATGTATAGTTAAGTTAAAGCGGAGTAACATATTTGTGAGGCTATTTGATAAACACTACATCACGCCTATAATCCTCGAAGGGGTAGGCAGAGCAGTGTAGTACACTCCCACGTTTCACCAGTCCCGTGGAATAGGTGGCGAGCCTATTGCCATACACCGAATACTAATCCAGTCTCCGAGTCACTACTAGAAATTCCAAAACCGAGTCACTACTAGAAATTCCAAAACCGAGTCACTACTAGAAATTCCAAAACCGAGTCACTACTAGAAATTCAGAAACCCAGGACTTCCCAATCGGCGGTCGCGGTTGCTACCACTTGACCGACGCCGTAGTCGACTAATTAGTCGAGTGTCGAGTCGAGTGCAGTCGGCTCATACCACAAATTCTAATTAAATAGTTTACTCAAACATTTAATTATTTAAGATTAGCACAAAAGGAATGCAATGGTTAGTCCTACAATTAAAGTACCCTACAATTAAACAATTCTTAAGTTTTATTGTAATTAAAAAAATCTCAATGTGTAATCATAACCGTTACAGCTTACGATTCTAAATATACGTTTCTCTGTGGGCGTGCCCGTGAGTAGAGCGCCGCGTGCGTGTATGTGTGTGCGCACCTTCGCCGTTGTCGGGGCGCACGCCGCCGGGCCGGTCTCAGTAGAAGTCGCTGCTCTCCAGCGTCTTGCACTGCTTGCTGAGCGTGGCGTACTTGCCGTTGTGCGGCGCGCGGCCCAGCGTGTGCGCGCCGCCCAGCCCGCCGCCCAGCGCCAGCGTGCCGCCCAACCCGCCGCCCATCGACGCGCCGCCGGTGCGCCCCAGCGTCGCCGTCCCGGACACCCGGGACCTGTCCGATCATCGACACGATCATTATCGTCGGTGCTCCTTATCGTTTCGTTGATGGATTTGGCTCATAATTAGAACGGTCGAGGTCACGTATTGCATCATCCGGTACGTTTGTCGAGAGCGGGTCAGAAAATATTATCCGTTTTATAAGTGACAAACCGACACACGAAGAAGATTAGGCTACCATAATTTAAAATTATCAAAGAAAGCTATCGATTTCACGTCAAATCCGTTTTTTCCACCGAGTCGCACCGAGACGATCACCACGGCATAGATCAGACGTTTAAAGGAGCGGCCGGCGAGAGGAGACCCACCGGGGCCGCTCGCGGTCGGCGAGGTCCATGAGCTGCACGGCGGCGCTGTAGGAGGGCGGCTTGCCGTTGGGGAAGGGCGCGGGGCGCGGCAGCGAGCGCGCGCCGGGCGCCAGGAACGGCGCCTGCTCGTCGCCGGCCGCCGCGCGCCTGCGGGCCCGCCACACCGCACCACTGCGTCAGCTCGCATTGTACTTTACGTCGGCACACACGTGAACCTACGCTTGCATCTACGCAGATATTTTTAATCGGCACTTTTATAATTATGTCGCTGCTAGTAGTGTTCGAGCGGTACTCGTTTAATTTAGTATTTGTCGCCCTCGTCTCGACGTCGCTCGGACGAGATGCTTCGTTTTACCCGTTGACTTTCAGCTGGCTTACTCGTTATCGAAATTAGAATTCTATGTAAATTTTTTTTATCTCGACAAAGGTTCTCGCATCGAAACCTATTGTCGTATCGTATAGTTTTCCGACGACTTATGGTTATTTTAAATTATTGAATAAATTCACAAACTAGCAACGGTCGTCATAAACTGCTAAGCGAAACGACATAAACTTAATGTAGTCAAATATAGATGTACGATGTACTCAAAAATGTTATCTTCAACTCACTTAGTATTAATATATATCCAAGCGTGCGAATCGACCAGGACGATGGCAGTGAAGAGGAAGCCGGCTATTATGGCCGCCAGCAGCTGCAGAGATAAAGCCTGTAACAAAAGATACTACTTATCAATAAAAATCATAATGTATCACCACAAAGTACTGAACACAAGAAATTAATTTTATTTAATACTACTAGCGCCATCTCTCGGTCGTTTGCAATACGTAGAGATTTATTTCTTATGCGTAATGTTACCACCGAGCGATCATTCGTAATGCACATGTCGGTTTTTTTATACGATGCAACCAATACAATGAACCGAACGCTCGCCTGTCCCCTCCCCGCCCTTCGAAAGGACGTTTATTTTTTTGCGACAAGTATACGAATTAAACGGAATGCATTAATTTCTAAAGCCTAAAGAAGGCCATAACTCCCAATCGGACGCATCCATCCGCAGGCTGGGGGCTTCGATTTTCTGACGTTCATAAAATTCAAACAGCGGGGAAGGGTAAAAAAAACAATGCGGCGTAGTATTCGTCGGACAGGCATCCGCTAGGAAGGTAAGGTCGGGCGCGAGGCACCTGCAGGCCGTCGTCGCAGGCGGCGCGCGCGGCCTGCGCGAAGTGCGAGCGCGCCGTGCGGCACTCCAGCGCGCCGCTCAGCGACACCAGCGCGCGCTCCGCCTCGCCCGTGCCCGCGCCCAGCGCGCCCAGCGCCGGCTGCAGCCCTGCCGCCGCACCGCCCGCCGCGTCAGTATCGGGACTCGCTCGGTATCCGATTACATTTAAGCGACGACAAATATGTTACAACCGGAGACGACGTTCGGTGAATACTTACGTATCGACCTTTTAACTACTTAATGTTTCACCGGGACGACACGCGACCGTGTCGAACGGCCGATAGTTTTGAACCGGACGAATTATGTAGACGACGTATGAATGTATTAATGTATGAGCCTGCGAGCGTGCGAGTGAGTGGATGTGATGCGCGCGCACGTGCACGCACCGGGGTCGTTGAAGAGGTGCGGCGCGCCGCGCGCCAGCACGGCCAGCGCCTGGCGCACGGCCACCACGGCGCGCTGCGCCGCGCGCAGCTCCGCCGTCAGCACGTTCTCGCGCGACACCTTGCACGACAGGTAGTAGTGCACCATCTGCCGCACCACAACACGACGGTCGTACAGACGTGACCACACGCTTACGTCTATTTTGCGAATCTGGCATTATTATTATTTGAAATTGATACCTAGGTCGACATTTTTCTTGCCTCAAATAAGTGCACGATTACTATTAGCGAGCTTACGTAAGTTGT
The DNA here is from genome assembly GCA_018248815.1 of Croniades pieria auraria. Lineage (NCBI taxonomy): Eukaryota > Metazoa > Arthropoda > Insecta > Lepidoptera > Hesperiidae > Croniades > Croniades pieria. The sequence goes on from DWJK01002051.1 coordinate 14,014, forward strand.
AAATGCGATAAAAGTTATATTTAATCGAATTATTGTATTGACAGGGCGCACGACGTATCGGGCGGCTGTTGATTTTGCGCTGTTTAAATACGTAACCGATACATAAACATTCGTACGATCGAGTATTTAGATTCTTAGTTTATATTCGTATGTGATATTTACATTCGAATGTGCCAAACGCGGCATGTAAGATCGAGTACTCGGTCAATGTTTTTACCTTGACCGTCGGCCGAGGCGCTGGATTTCACTACACCATTAAATGATGAAAGTCGACTACCAAATTATTTGTTGCATAACGTGACCAGCGTAGCAGACTACGATCTTAACCCTTTCCATTTCAATAGGAAACCCTCGTCTAAGGATATAATAATAGTAGGATTGATAATGATGATAATGATGATAATGAATGAATAAAGCTCAAAAAAAGCGAGGCAAACTTAGACTCACGTCCTGCGGCAAATGGTGCGGGGCATGCAGCGCCAGCGCACGCGCGGGGTCCTGGCAGGCGTCGGCCGCCGCCACCGCGGCCGCCGCCAGCGCCGCCGCCGCGCCCCAGCAGGCCACGAGCGCGCCCAGCGCGCACACGCACAGCAGCAGCAGCGCGCGGCGGCTGCGGCGCGCGGCGGCCGCCAGCAGCGCCACGCACACGGCGCCGCCGCAGCACCAGCCCGCCATGCCGCCCGCCCAGCGCGCCGCCTCCCACACCCACGCTCGCTGCCACACGACCGCGCACACACATTAGCTAGCGCTACGTGAAATGAACATTAAATTGAGTTCTTCTCGAGGCACTGCCGAAACCCGTAACACACTCGCAATCATTAACAGATTTACAGATTTCTCAGTAAACTTTTATTGATTAAGTTTGACTAATATTGGTGAAAAATATTCTATGCATACAGCTTCATTCGAAACGCAAGCGAGTTACGTATCAGTGGCGTAACTTAAAAACCTTCTGACCTTCAGAGACCAGTTGCCGGCCACCACAGATGGATGGATGGTATCGTTCCACGCTGCGACGCTAATGGCGCTACGTGAGGATTACGGACCTCGAGGACTTCCTCTCTACCCGAGCAGTTCTCATGGGAACAACTGCTCCATGGTGGTGAACACCCCGCTTCAGGCGGTGGTGGTAGGCCTATACCGCATTCCCGCCTACTTGCTGGCCTAGTCGCCTCCCTCCTCTTCGGTGGTCAACACCAGCCTGACAAGTTCGCGCGGGAACGGGCGTCCCGCAGGTGGTGGCGCGTGGAGGGGCGCGAACCCGTGGAGATGGGAATGTGGTCCGTTGTCGGCGCGGGCGTACGTACATCGCACCGACATCGCCACATACCTCTCTAACGTATACACGTTCAGGTCGCGCGCCACAACGTCGTTCCTGACGTAACGACCCG
>DWJK01002052.1:0-15400 GCA_018248815.1 Croniades pieria auraria
ATGGCGCTCATTGGGGGAGGCCTATGTCCAGCAGTGGACTGAGATAGGCTGATGATGATAATGATGATGATGATGATGATAATGAGTATCATCGCGCCCTGTCCTCGACTTATTACAGCTCTTTAATAGCCTGCAACAATTACATATACATATTGATGATAATTATATGATAAATGTTCATTGATGATTTTGATGCTCCAAGGTCCGGTCCGTCATGCGACTGTTCCATCGAAGACGAAGCGGCCTCAGCTGCGTTGCAGTCCCAGTGCCGAGCGCCCAATAGCACCAATTATCTGGCCTGCTCCGGGGCTGGCGACTGTCTGTGCGGAAAGTGCGAATGCGACCCCGGTTCTACCGGAAAGTTCTGCCAGTGCAAGACTTGTGAGATCAGTTTGTAAGTAAAAATTACGAGGAATAAGACTCTGTGTTTGTGATAGAAATTGATTTCCTCTAAGGAATCTTTCAATTAACTTATAAAATACGTAGATTACATAATTGTCCCCTTTTTCTATATTCACCTAATTTTTTCTTATCTCGCTTTATTAAAAGTTTTTCAAACCATCAAATCAAATCATCAAATAATCTATTTAATAAAGTCGATTTCGATTTATTTCTGTGCACTTTAAAGCGGCCCAAGTTCATATGTTCAAGAATTTGGAATACTTACTTTTAGAATTTTCGTTCTCGAAGAAACATGGTAACAAAAACGCAAATATATTTCGTATGACATCAAATGTAATCTTGTATCTAGATATTAATCCATCCATCCATTCATCCATTAATTTAATATCACGTAATTGAAAATCATCACTAGTACTTACATCAGTGAAACCATAACCAATTCCTTGTCAACTGCCATAAACCATAACCAATTCTAGAGAAAACGGCATAGAGTGTGGCGGCGTGGGGCGTGGCGTGTGCGTGTGCGGGCAGTGCGCGTGCGCCGGCGGCTGGGGCGGGGACGCGTGCGACTGCGCAGACAACAACGCCACGTGCGTCGCGCCCGGAGCTGATGAGGTCTGCTCTGGACACGGCTACTGTGTCTGTGGTCAGTATTGTAATAAATAATAATCCACCCATTTGTCATTCCACTCTTGGAATATGGGTCTCCTCTCATATTGAGAGGGTTAAGGCCATTAGTCTGCCACGCTGGCCAAGTGCGGCTTGACTGACTTCACGCACCTTAGAACTTTTTTTTTATAAATTCTAAGATGTGCAGGTTTTCTCACGATGTTCTCCTTCACCGTTAGCAAGTGATCTTTAAACTTTTAAACTGTGGTCAGTATTCCAGTTTAATTATTTTCCGTTACCTCCAATAGGATATTTGTAATAAGTGAATGTTATTGTATTTGCAGTGGTAACTTTTTTATTTTTTGGGTAAAATCTGGTAGTATGACAACATCACAATAATATATTTTCCAATTGTTATTATAAACGAAATATAAACGTTGTCTATGATAATATTATGTCTATTATTACTGCTCCTACGTGGTTCATACGCCTGAACGTTTTAAACGAGCAATGCCAGTAAAGACAAAACTTTTTTGTTTCAACTGTGTTACGTTTTAACTTGCAATTCAAAATATTGAGAAAGCGCCTTAAATCCGCAGTTAATACTAGAAGGTAGGTAGTAAGTAGATACCCTTATCTATTTTTATTTGAAAAATGTAATATCACCCCTGTAATCTTCGAAAAAGTAAGTAGATAAGTGTAATACACTGCCAGGTTTCGCCAGTTACGTTTACATCTTAACATAGAATAAGTGGTAAGCCGTTGTTGTCAGCTATTGCCGTACAGCGAGCACAGATCCAGATTTCAAGCCACTGCTAGAAATTTCGACAAGAAAATCTAGATTAGAAAATCTAATAGCATCGGAAATCGAACCCAGGACCTTCCAATCGGCAATCGCAGTTTGCATGCACTCGACCAACAAGGCGGTTAGTAATCAGCCGGGAAAAACAGGAGTTTATTGAATACTTCAATTATGTATCCTCTCTTCTCCAGGCCGATGTGAATGCTCTGCTGCGGTGGACGATGGCGAGACGAAGTATTCTGGCGCGTTCTGCGAGACGTGCGCGACCTGCGAGAACCCGCTGTGCGCCAGCGCGGAGCCCTGCGTGCTGTGCCACCTCAGCAGCAACTGCACGGCCTCCTGCAGTATTGGCAACGTCAATTATACAGTTATACAGAGGCTTGATGCTGAAGGTGGGTTTTTAAATATACTTTTTAAAAATATAGCTTATGGCGGAAAATCTGCTAGTGTTTTGTTTATACGAGTATGTTTTCACCTATACTGTAAATTATAGGAAACGTTGTTGTACTTAAATGGTAATAAAATGATTATTATTAGATCATCATGCCAGCTACCTTATAGGGTAGGCAAGGAGAACGGAGCGCCAAATATCTCTATCCTTACAGAACTGACGCCCGTCTTCTAAATTCATCATTGTATTCAGACAGGCACGTCGGCATTGGAGTTTTCTGACTCCTCATCAGAGTATCTGACTTATTTTTTCGAGATTTTTGTTCATTCTCGGAGTAAATATTCAATCTTCTGCGGCATCAATAAAATGAGATTGCATAAAATCTAGGCTAATTACATCTCGTAGCTTGCGGTCACGTTGACATTGAGAGCATGGTTAAAGAAACGATTCTAGCATTTTCTAGAAACTGACTTGCGGTTGCGAAAAAAATATGTTAAAGATCTCTTTTTATTAACATATTTATACTTACTATGAAAAACATATGAAAGTAATGAAGTTGTTGTGTGGTGTTAGAAAGTTTTTTGCTTTGATAAAATTTTGTGCAGTCTCTACGCACGTATTATTTAACTAGTTTTAACTTGTCCCGACTAGTTCTCGATCTATCCGAGCACTCTCTTCGTAATCTCTCGCTGCTCGTTGCGGAATTCAATAGTTTTTTTTTTTAAACAGTGATTTTTTTTTCTATTTTTAGAAATGGCAGCTGAAGATGACATAACATGTATTCTACGCCAAGAGGAAGCTGGTTTAGAATGCGAATACAAATACACGTACACCGCTGGTGTGGACGCCACGGCGTTTATGGAAATCGTCATCCGATCCAAAACCTGTACCCAACCGACCAGCGCCCAGATCATGACCACCGGTCTGATCATCATGGCATGCGTCATAGCTGCCGGGCTCGTGGTCATTATGGGCGTGAAGGGTGCCCACATAGTAGCCGACAGACAAGCATATGCGAAGTTCATTCAGGAAGCCCAGGAGAGCAGAAAGAACATGCAAGAGCTGAATCCATTGTACATTTCACCAATATCGGAGTTTCGCTTACCAGAGTCCTATCCTCGGGATAAAAGCGATTAGATCGGAATTTTGATCAGCTGTTTATTTCAATTGTTTAAGTAAAAATGGATAATAAGTCACATCATCATCAGCCTTCTCTAATGAGCGCCCTTGTGCACTTTCGTAGATGTTTTTGCCCATAATCCCCACGCTGGGCATGCGGGTTGGTATGTCAAATAGTACATGTGGTTTTTTCGTTACAAAATGCTTAAATGAGAGTTCAAAATGTTAATTAAAAGTGTACAGTGACATATTTAGTTAATAAGTGAATTTAATTTACTAAAAGATATGCTAGTCGTTTTGATTTTTAGTATTATACCAGTGACTTACCTTTATTCATGTGTTTTAGCACACAGTTATGTTTCTCCAACTTCTTCTCTTTTTAACTTCTTTCTTTCTGATTTCTTTTCTTTTTCTCTACTAAAAACTAAATTATTTTTACATTTTTTGTATATTTTTAAGCAGCATATTTTCCGATTACATGGAATTCTTTCAAAGTTTATTGTTACTTAATGTTATTATTATTCGTAACTGTTATCGGCATTATGAAAGTCTTCGATACTCCAAAGTACTGCAGTTAACCGTCTGTTCCCGCAACCAACAGGGTAGATTCGTTTTGGAATATTACCCTTTCAAGTTATTTTAAGCTCTGTGATTTATACCTTCTGTATTAAACGGGTATATACGATAAGCATCAAGTCGCTCCTATTTTTTAATTGTCTCTACGATAGCGAGCAGTATTATTTGCTAAGACAAAAATATATTTAAAAAATGAGCCGTCACGGGACGCCTGACAGATGTCAAAACATCGAAATTATTTTGTACAGGTCATTCACATAAAATAACAGATTACGACAGGAACTAAATATGGCATGATAAAAAATTAAAATGTTACAAATTTTTTCTAGAAAATGATGACTGCTCATTTAATAGCCGCGGGTCAAATCGATTATATGACTTGTAGAAAATAATGGTCAAATCGATTATATGACTTGTAGAAAATAATAATCGATGTTTCTCATCTGCCAGGCGTCAGTTAACTGCTCACATTTTTATTTTTTTAATTATTAATGTTATGTAAATTATAAAAAGTTTGTTTTTCCGTTAAGTTTTCATGAACATTTAAATTTAGATCGTACGTTTTCAGGTCCTGCGAATTAAAAGAAAATTGTGTTGAACGTAATTGATGTATGTTAACTCACTAATTAAAAATAGAATATTATTACAAATAAAACACTTGAAAACTGTTTGTATTTTTTTTTTAATCACCTTTTGTATCATTTTACAAAAATACTTTAGTTAAACCCACATTTCCCACCGACTTTAATGACAAAATATTCAAAAAAATCCTATTAAATTAGTCTTATTGTCTATTTAATTCTGAACGATGTGGTAATTTAACATATCAGACATATCAAAGTATTAACTTGAAAAACTCAAACTGTGATTACTTAACCTAAATGTGGACATAATGAACAAACAGAAGGCAAAATACAAACAATTACGGACAAACACACAAATTTTTATAACATTACTCAAAATGTTATTACAACAAAAGTTGTAACAAAAGTTGTCTAAACTACGGTTTAATTTGTACAAAATTCCAGTAAAATATTGCCTATGTTAAAAAAGCGGGAAAATTGGAAGACCACAATTTAAAAAAAAAGTGACGTATAGGGAAAGAAATGTAAAATCACATTATACGGTTTACAATTTTTATGTCATATGACGTAAAGGCATTAAATGTTGTACTGATTTCAGCAAATGTAAGACTAAAATAGTTTGAGTGACTCTAAGCGTTAATGTATTAAGGCTTTATGTCAATTAGTATACATTACTCTTTCAGGCTTACGCGTCTGGAAATGACAGTATGAACGTAAGCAATAAATGTTTTAATGTAATGAAATTTTAAAACGTATTATACAAAAGTGTTAGCCTTTTGCCATCATTCTATTTGTAAACTAGATTTGTGTCAAACCTCACACTCCTCTGCACGCGTAATAAAAAGGGGATCACAAATTTCTCTTCTCATATAAATGTGCATTTGGATTTGAAGCAACTGTTAAAACTTGTGTTCAAAACTCTAAACAGCTATGAATACATTCACCGACTCATTCGTTCGTTCAAACGTTCGTTGATTCATGTCCACATCGATTTTTTTAAATCAGTTAAGCGTCCATTTAATTTCAACAACATGACAATTGTATTTTAATGTTGTTTTAATTACAGAAATGTCTTTTAATTTCTTATTATATTTATTAATGATAGTTTATGTACTTAAAGTGTATATATACATATATTAAACATAAAGAAACATTTGATTAAGTTTGAAGTATCAGATAGTAATCGTAAATGACTAAGAACCACAGACTATATTAAAATAATTCTTACATATATATTATTTGACCTAAGATAACATAAAAAACAAACTTGGTAAGCAGTCGTTAAGAACTAAATATCAATGTATATCAATATAATCAATCTATATCAATGTTGACACTGCAAGTTGTTTTTGTTGAAATATATAACATTTATTGTTCTCATGTCGGCGAAATTTTTATTTATTTCTTGAATATAAGACATTATATGTCTTATTAAACGCTTATTTCCCCAAGGCCCGGTTGTTGCTATTTTTTTAAACTTAAATAGTTTTATTGGCAGGACGCGGAAAGTCTTGCAACGCCACTAAATAAAATAATCTCTGAATAAACCTCTAAATTCAAATTTATTGCTAAGTAAACAACTGCCATAGCGGTATTAATCTTAAAATATCTGCATCATCACATTTTGGTCTTAAGTTATTTTTATATACAAAGGCGTTTTGGTCCCTGCGCTCTAATATATTAACGATATTTTCAGAAAAACGTTATTTATATGTAGGCACTACGAACATTAATTTGTCGGTGACATTGCAGTCAAGCAGGTTTCAATATATTTTATTAGTTATTATTAGCTAATTCACAAAGCCAGCCTTATTATTGGGTAACCTGCACTTAGCCAGCCTGGCAGACTATGGCTTATCACTATATTTAGAAAAGATACCCGTGTTCAAGGGAACAATATAAGGGTTGTCGATAATACCATTCTTACTAGTATATGGATATATTGTAAATTATAATTTTCAGTTACAGTCATCTTATGTTCAAAGAACGTAGTTCATAAATTTTTCTAAGCAGTTTCTTAGTTCTTTGTGATGTAGTGTTAAAGGTAGCGTCACACTTGTCTGTCGTGCCGTGAGGGTGGCGACAGTGACATTGGACGCGACTCGCTCTTGACTGGAGTCAGTTTGGCGGTCATTTGTTGATATTGCTTATCTGACATCGGCAATGGGACTGGCACAGCGTCTGGTACCAACCGACGGATCACTTCCGATATACACGGCCATGGCACCACCCTGGAAAAGACGTATTTTAAATATTTTTGTAGATTGGTATCCAACGCTAAATCCTTTGGTAGCGGTGTTATTTAACAGCAAAGTTTAGGAATCAAACTTCATTATTATACACATATGATACATTGAACATTATCTGACGTCAGTTAAAAGAAAAAATATGATATTAAAACACGAGACAGAAGCGACAGAACAACAGCAAGTCTTATCGCTAAAAGGGTGTTCTTAATTTGGAAATTAAATCTATAATAAAACTTCCTTTAGTTAGGTCACTGTGGGAAGCTTAACAAAAGCGATAAATGTGAAAGGTATTCAAAATTCATTCAGCACATACGCAAAATAAACAGAAAAATTATGTAAATATTAATTTCCATCATCGTAATAATAATAAAACTGTAAGTGATCGCTGTCTGTACGTGGAAAATATAACCCGACACTATGTTTTTTCATTTTGTCTGTTTGTCTGTATGTCTGTATGTTTTTGCACGCTAATCTCAGAAACGGCTTATCCGATTTGAATGCAGTTTTCAGGATTATATTGTGATGGGCTTTACTTAACATTTAGTGTTTACTTCATTTAAATCGGTTAACAAATAAAGAAGTTATGTCAATTTATTTTTTCAAAACTAAATCTACGCGTACGAAGTCGCGGGCAGAGCTAACCTTACATATAGATAATAGATATCTACCTATATATTAAAACGAAAAATAAATCTCTGTGTCTTTTTTGCCCATGACGATTGTGAAATTCGGCGTAATTCAAATTTATTTAGAAAAGGAACGGAAAACTTAAAAACTTTATAACAGTGCGTGCAGCTAATAAATTAAAGAAAAAATCTATAAAAATGACAAAATATTAAATTATTATTTGGTCATTAGCATGTAGCATTTAAAACGCTTTATTTGTGAAAGTATTTTAAAACTATTGAACAGATGAATACTGCGACCTTCCTTGATGACTTGATTGATGAGAATTAATGATGCGAGGAGGAAGTAAGTGGCTTAGTATAGTACGGTACGTGGCTTACTGGCCACAAAATGTAATTTATCACTGTGGCCCAAAGAAATCTTTGTCAGTATCAAACAGTAATTATGTATTTCTTTAATATATTATATCGCAAAATAACTTTTGTAACGTATAATACCCAGTACTGTCTTAAGATTAAATTTTTTATCAATTAAAAATATTAATGGTAGGTAATAACTTTAATAAATTACTTTTAATGAACGTGCGACTGTACTACATTTCTCTGCCTACCCCTTCGGTTACAGACGTGATGTTGCATATATACTATTATTCAAAATAAAATTGTAGAGTAACAAATTGGTTACAGTCCCCGTCAGTGAAACAGTATTAAAACTTGGAAGCGAGTTATGGGAGCAATATAAGAATTTAGACAGATTTTATGAAGTCTTTGAACGTGAAACGGAATTGAACATTTTCCACAATTAATTCATTTTCTTTCACCGGATAACTCAGTATCTTATTCAGCGCGTATACTATTTCTATAACAGTTCTCGGGGCGATCTGAATTGTAACCCTGGATAGCCGAACTAAGATTCTCTTACATAACGCTTTGATACCCTTAAAACTAGATTTGGTAGACTTTGGGTTTTATATGGAGAGTTAGTTATAAAAATATGGTGATAAAACTCTTCATGCAATATTCCTATACCATATGAGTAAGCTTATTTCCATCTGTGAACAGGAACATTGGTATAGAGGTTTAAATTATAGTCACATCAAGGTAATCAACCGCTGGCCACATCTCGGTAAAAGGAGCATAGTTCGCTCTCCTACCAAGTAGTCTCACGACTTTACGAAGACAGTTGGATGCAGTAGAATTCAAAAGGGTTTGGAGCACAGGGATTGACGCAGACCAGGAGTGCACTCTTAAAGACTGATTGTTGAATGGATGGATCGGCAGGCCAGTTCTTTACAAGGTAGGCAGAGAGCACCAAGTACCAAATATCTCTAAGCTTGAAACCTGAAGTGCTTCGCCTACAATCAATTCACAATAGCACAATTCTACGCAGTTCAAATCTCAGATGCTCTCGTGTCCAATATCCGGCAGCTATATCCAGCAAGATTTATGCAAAACGACAGACAGCTGCCTACTAATCCAGGTCCCTGTTTATTGTTCTCGAACGGTGTAATATATTTGTGTTTGGGAGAATTAAGTGACTGGCGTTGGTAAGTTGGGTTTTACAGTTAATACTCGTATACCAAACTGTATAACATACATTTTAATTGGCTACGAAGAACCTGTCGTAATGATGTCATAATAGAAAAAATATTATCTTTTAGTATAATTCAGCGCAACTATTTAATAAAACTCAGTTTTGTTTATAGTTTAATCACTTTTACACTTTATTAAATTAACACAGACATGATGAGACAACAGCTTGTTTGACTAGATTAACAGTTTACTAATAACAATAATTCCTCTTAAACATTTACTATTCAATAACGACACATAAATAATTTTATAATTTAGCATCTAATAATAAAAATATCTTTATAGAATTCGAGTTACATACCATTCAATAAATTCTGCATTTATTCATAAACATTTTGAAATTAGAACGTGATACCTCAAAACAACGCCCAGTTTTTCAAGGCCAGTGTGTCATTAGACTATATTTTTATTATTACTAAATACAAAAAAACGACTCTTAATATACAGGTATCATTTTAATATAAGCGCTATAGATATTTTTGTTACATAGAAAAATAAATATTAATTTTCTTGGAAAATACTGGTAAAGACAAGGTTAAAAGAAACAGAAAACACTAAACAAATCATTTAAAAATCGAACGATTCTTAAATTAATTTATAATAGTACAAAAATCTAAATTACACAATACCAGCTACTTAAAGAATCAATAAATCGTTACAACATCAAATATTAATTTTAACACTAACATATATTTACTAACAATGACATGATTTTTCATCGATTTATTTGGTTTTTCCTGCAATATTTAACAGAAGTATTTGAGGTGTCACATTATTTTTTGCTTTTGTTTGATTTTAAGCTGATTGTAATATACGTATTTATAGTGATACATCACTCAGTATGACTAGAATATTTGCAACAGTGTAATATTTACATACTAACATAACATTAATTAAATATTTATGGTATGTAGTGGGAATGGCACAGTAGAATATAACGAGTCCCTGAATACCTTAACTACATTTATTACGACACTAATAAAATATGACATGAAACCTAAAATACTGTTCTCTTTTTACTCTATATTTCTCAGTGTATAAAACGTCGGCTACGTGTTAAAATTTTTGTAGTAAATCCTCTTGTGTGTGAAATAACGTGTTAATACATGTGTACCACCACACACATCTAACCATACCAAAGGCCACCGACGCCAACGTCAACACTTCATAAGCGACGTTCATTTGATTTTCGAATCTATTGTGTAAATTCTTTCTAATTTCAAAATCCACCAACGTATCCAGTATCAAAATAATGATTCGAATTCTTATATTTACTTAGATAAATGATTTCTGCGCTATCATTTCTAAAAAATCATACAAATCTCTCATGAAGAAAAGCCCTTTTAATTTTCAAGCAGCATGCCTCGGAATGTCTTACTGGATGTATCTAGACAATAATATTTCTGCAAAATTTTGTCATCTTTTTGTACAACGCCTACTCGACTATGTGTCTACAGAATATTTCATTGGATATAAACGATGAGACAAGTAGACAGGTTATGGTTGCGATTATTTTCCTCGCGACAGCAAAAACACTCGACCGTGTAATTGCCTCAGCTAATTGAGCTTTTTTGCCAACAGTACCAATGTTGGAGAATTGTGATAAATTTTCGCAGCGTATGTCGGTGAGAATGCAAAATGAGTTTTATCATTAATTATTGGAACACTAGCAACTTAAACTGTAACGATGCGTATTGAGTATTTCGGGAAGTATTTTTAAATCATTAAAAAAAAAAAAATTGTGCAGCTTTTGTTACAAACATTTTTAGGTATTCTTACGAGTTAATTTATCAATATCTGATTTTCTCTCTAAGTAGATACAGGCAGTGGTTGATACAAGAAGTTTTGTTAAAGTTTATCCCGTAAACTAAAGACTGTTCCAATGTGATACTAACGTCATTTCTCAGTTTGGAAATGTTGCGTTTTAAAACTACTGATTCGGATCGCTTACTTTTTCAGATATGTCAATATTTTACGTCTGTTATTAAATGCAATAAAATAAAAAACAATGGACGGCGATAATGATTAAAAGCGCTTCGTTCTAGTTAGAGGTTTATGCACCTGGAAATAGATATGTACATTGACTAGCATGGTATAATCTGCAAACAAATGACTAAAATAGCGTCTGACACAATTAGCCTTTGACCATACATGACATTTATCACGCATGAAATAAATTACATAACAAAACACGTAAATATCCTAACCTATGGAATATTTCGGAAAGTATCATCATAGGAGTATCATTATACCCGAGTAATACTTCAGTAAAGCTAACGATATGGCGGAACCCTGTAGGATAAATTGTTACATCTACGATAGAGTTGTAAAGAGGCATAGGAAACTTCAACTTTTGGTCACAGATTGGTCGGGAAGGTCGAGCACAATGCAAAACAGTGGAACATAAATCTTTGTGAACAAACTCGACTCTGAACCGTACGCGCGTTTATTGTCTTTACATACATTTTTTTAAGTATTAAAATTACGAAGTCTATTCTAACGGGTACCCCTTTACAAGACCTGGTGCTTGTTCGCGCGTGTTCGTTGCGGCCAGGACAGAAGTAACTGTTCGTCCGCCGGCCGGTCTACGTGAATGTTTCTAGAGAGAACGGGAGAACATGTCATTGTGCCCAGCAGTGCTCCGCTGGAGCGAGAGTGCTGGCGACAGAGCGGACGACGCGTCGGAGATTCAGTTTCATCAGACATAGCTCGAGTTACAGTAATACGTGGTGACTGACGACGTCGTCTTTCTCTTCCGGCTCCCTCTTCTAACCCGAGAGCTCGTCCGAGGACCACGTGTGGTGGCGCGCGTACCAGAGGTATAGCCGATGTACGTGGACGAGGCCCCTCGTCGTCCTGTGACTCTTGCAGCGTATTGCAAGAAGCAGCTCTTTGTGCCGGTCGTTCTGAGCCTCGGGACCCCATAGCTGCTGCATCAGATAACCTCCGAGTGGTTGGCGGTCGTATGCAACCGGAGCCGGCTGACAACGAAGGTCGTCTAGATCCACAAGCACTAGGCGTCCGAGCTTGAATCTCTTGAGTTACTTCACTTTTTGTCATCCGTTTTCTCCTATAGTTTCGTAAGGAATCCCGGAGTGCTCGGCTTCGAATCCCATACATTATTCCATTGACTGGCGGCGCTGCTGCTAGGAGAGCAGCAGACAGAGCAGCTAGTGCTTGTGGGGGAACGGCGACGGCTGGCCATATAAGGATACAGTAGTAAGGAAAGTACAGGATAGCCAGCGATCCTAAAGGCTGTAGAACAGCAGACAATGCCCTTCGACGTGGGGGTGGAGGCGGCGAAAAGGGGTTCCGTTGATGTGTTACCGTGACTTGGGCTGATAGGGTCACCTCGTATATAGCAGCTGCGATCCTGTGGCGATGGTAGCGGGCTATTCGAAGAATTTTCAAACTGCATAACAGAACCAATGCAACAGGTACTAACAGAGTTAACAATGCATACAGTAGGCAAAATCCAAGAGCAGACGGCCCCGCTCCACAGTCAGGGGCACAGACCCCCAAGCCGATGCTGTAGGTCAGTGGTGGTTGAGCCGCCGCCAGAGGCGCTAGGAGAGCCGCAATCGCCACCCAGCCACCAGCCAGAGAAATCAACACCTGCAATTCAAATAATAACAGTCACTTATTTTGAATTAGTGTCACTTACCTTCGCTAATATTTATCAATTCATATCTGAAAAGAGTTATTTCTTTACTATCAATATAAATTGGAATTGGAATAAAAAGTTATATAAATAAATTATATAATTTTTTATTCCAAAACATGTCTTAATGGTATTCGAAAAACGACTGCATACTTTGACCCTATGAGACCCGTTTTCAATTCTGTTATGTTGGCGGAATTACAATATTTAAAATAAACAATTAACTATTCTTAAAAACAGCAAAATAATTAGATTACTTGATAAACTCAATTCAACTCAATACGTCATCAACATGTCATCCAATCATAGCATCATTCAATATTAAACCCATCTACTAATAAAAACAATAATCACAATATATTTAGACTTAATCCTACGTCCACATGTTATGTATAGTCTAAAATTAACATTGTGTAACTCTTTTTTTATACACACATACAAACGCACGCACGTACATGCACAAACACGCACGCATATGCACAAACACGCACGCACATGCACAAACACGCACGCACATGCACAAACACGCACGCACATGCACAAACACGCACGCATATGCACAAACACGCAGGCACATGCACACATACACGCACCTTTTTCACCGAGACAATAGCGGCATAGTGCAGCGGGGCGGCAATAGCGGCGGCGCGGTCCACATGCAGCCCGCACACGGTCCACAGCTGCAGCGGGTGCAGTGCGTGTAGCAACGCCCCGCACGCGCATGCCCCGCTGCTCCCGCACAGTGTAACGCCGCTCGCCAATGCACCCACAGCCCCCAGATGCACTAGTAGCAGTGAAGACGCTGATGCCGGCTAGAACAAACACACTTTTGTTTTTACCTGATTAAATGTGTGCCATATCCCTCTCAATCTATGTATGTGAATACCCATGTCCAACAGTTTAGCAATAAAAGGCCTGGAAAAAAAACAAAACATGATTGTACCACACTGCCTCGTTGGTCGACAACTGTTGCAAGCCCAACAACTGTTCGAGAGGTCCTGCGTTTAATCCTTGGGTGGCGCAAAATATTATTTGGTTTTTCAAACTTGAAATTCCCATTAGTATCACAGAGTTTAAAATGTATCACAATAAGAAAGCCCTCTATTTGATGGTGGGACGTGTAGCATTACGGGTGGATTGTCAGTGTATTACGCTTCTCTACCTGACCCTTCAAGTAAATACAGGCGTGATGTTATCTTATTAATATGTACCAGCTTAACTCTCGCTAAATAGACTGCATCTCGCCTTCCATCAGGTGGGATTGCAGCCAAACGCGAGCCTATTTCTACATTTAAAAAAAGTGTTTTCGACATAGATACACTAATTTCAGAACTATCCGAGGTTCTTCTTAAGCTCTCGCCGATCGCTGCGAGATCGCGGCGGGGACATATTTTTATTTTATATCATAATGGTAGTACAATAAAGTACTGTATAGCGAGCGTGATATATAGTTATTATTCAGTTACAGGTGGTGATTAATAATTCACCACCTGTAACTGAACTGGCGACCGACCGAAAATGGCCAATTACTCGTAAGTAAAATCTACAGCGATCGGTCATAGGTTCATGTGTTGCCACATTGATGCCAAACAGCATTTAAGGCACATTTTAAATTAAATACTCTAACAACTACATTTTCTACTAATATCGCTATATTTTACAAAGCAGCTAATAATTAAAGCCTTCGCTTTCAAAAGATCAGCGCCCTCGTTTGAATTTCCTTTTTATCTATTTGCTTTTGATAAACGCTCTCCTTTCAACGCCACTCATTTCGACGTCTGACCAAGTCTACTTTAATTATCGAGAACACGCCAAAGGTTAGCTAAACATACATAGGAATTACGTTTCATAACAGTGTGGGGGCGGCTTGTTGAAATATTCATGCGGGGTCTCTTTGCTGAAAGCGCTGTTCCACGTTGGTAAACTTTTCCCGGATAATACGAGGTCGCGCCGAAAAATTACAAACGGCATAATGGTTTCTATGTTGTATATCGAGAGCAAGAACTTCCAGGTACGTTATTGGAATTATTGTTTTAACCAGGAACAATCGAGTACATTAAATCAGATGACCTGCGAAGTTTTTATTAAACTGTTTCCGGTTCATCACCAGATTTTGGATTTCCACTGCTAATCATACGGTCCTTTTCCTTCCTAATCCAAACCTCTCCCCCCTCCCTTCTAACCTCCTAAACCACCCTAAAACTCCCTAATTCCAACGCTTTCCGCTGATTTCTTCACCCGGTAGGAGAGCGACAAACGCTCCTTTTACCGAGACATTTCCGTTAAACATTGTATAATTTTTGTGGTAGCCGTCCGGGTTACAGGTAGAATTAACCTCAAGATTACAGATGTACTGTAATCTGTGGGTAGAAATAAAACGCTTATAAACTTTTTTCCTTACAGGAAAAATATAATCTATAATATTAATTTGAATTTATGTTTGTTCATACCGAAAGAATCAAATCCAAAAAGAGTCTGATATAACATTTATACAACCTTAAGGCAGTATGTTTCCTTCGTATTTTTCAAATTATTGTATAATTTACCATGCATAAAGTAACACTTTTATGAAGCTACATAAATCTCCATCCCTCGAGGCTCATTACGAGATATGTAAAGCCGTCAAGAAAATTGTTATAGAACAGAAAATCTTCGCATATGAATAATGGCTTTTATGACCTACATTGTAATAATTTTATATTCTGGATTCAGACGGGAATCGCGAGGACGGGAACATAACAGGTGAATCGTGGGTGTTTACTATACTTATCTGCTTTCCCCTTTGACG
>DWJK01002053.1:0-15396 GCA_018248815.1 Croniades pieria auraria
AGCGTTATCGCGCCCTGTCCTCGGCTTGTCGCATCCAGCATCTGCCTGTAGCCTTAATATTCATAACTATTCATAAACGGAATATTCATAACTATTCAAAGACGGATATGTTTTGAATAATTTTTAAATTGTGACATACTATGTGTTGTTGTACTGCACTAACTCAGCACGCCGAAATGGACGATATTGTCTTCTGTTTTAGTGGTACTAACATAACATTGAAACATCGCCGCATTTTATATTTCTTAGAGCATAAGTCATTGCTTGCTATTTAACAACATCCAAATGTATTTGATGACAATGACGTTAATACATTTTTTCTTTTTTTTCAGTGTCGATTTTCTATGGTAAGTATTCCGTCGAACACTCACATGTTATTATACTACATAGTTTTGATTTAAGTACGAGTAAACATAAGGTACTCAACGGGAACCGCTTCGATTTCTCTTAAGAGGCAGATGCACGGATACCTTCCTGACTATAACGGATAGTACGAATACACACAGTGAAACGAAAGGCGAGATTCGTATTTCATGGTAACGAATGTATCAAATCTATTTACAGTAGCTTTTATATACATTTCACATTGAATGCTGCTATCTACGAAATGTTCGCAGCTTTGTAAAATCTCGTAGCTCATAAACATAGTTGCAGACCGCGTAGAGTGAATACAAGAATATTATTTTGACATTACCCCAAGTCCCTTACAAAGCACGCTGTGAGCACCAAGTGCCAAATATCCTTACAAACCTGACGTGACTTGCTCTTGGCATAGAATCTTGAACTACGAACTCTACTGCGGTTACTTGCTGAACTCTACTTTGAGATAACATCTACATTACTAAATTTGTACCTTGCGCAGTCGTGTCTTGAATGGACTGGTATTTGCAAAATTTAAAAAGCGTTTCTATCCGTCGGTAAATGCATTAACCAATTAGTCCCGTTAAATCCAAAGATATGAGGGCCATAAGAACTGCAGATGTCGGGGAATATCAGATTGAATAAAAAAAACTGACTCAAACGTGCGGTAGCGCAATGAGATGAAATTAGAATCGGAGATGGAATTGGAATCGGAATTGGAATTAGCTTTAGATCACCACTTATTTTAAAAACAAAGCTATGCCTTCCAATAAGATAATGCCGCAGTCCCCTAAGGATATCAATGCACTATGGTTTTAATACCGACTGGTATGTTGATTAATCGATTAGTTATCGTGGCTGCTGGAACAATGGCTATGATTACGATCCCTATCGAGACCAATGCGTGTGTTAGTTATATATATGTAAGTACTTAGATTCTATGCATGTAGTTTATCAGTGTTTTGTTTACAATAATACTGGTTCTGCCTAGTGTTTGGTCAATATAAGTATGTAACATTTTTTATACATCCATATACATAAATCTATGTAGAATAGTTTTAATTTTAAACGTTATTTTTGTTCCGAGATATTAATGCACTTATAATGAAGAACTCACGTAAATCTTTATTTAATCCTCTAAATCATGTAAATGTTAAAAATTTCTAAATTGCATAAAACAATGATCGATCCATTTAAATTTGAAATTCGAACTTTGTGAACGGAACCGTCACGAAACCATGTGCCATGAAAATAC
Source organism: Croniades pieria auraria (assembly GCA_018248815.1). NCBI lineage: Eukaryota > Metazoa > Arthropoda > Insecta > Lepidoptera > Hesperiidae > Croniades > Croniades pieria. The sequence goes on from DWJK01002053.1 coordinate 1,616, forward strand.
TGGCACAATTGTGTTGCCATGAGGCACAGCCGTAAACGAATGTAGTATAGTCAGTTAGTAATATACTCGTACGTATAATGAGTTTTAATATTTTTTATTTCTAGTCACTTACGGGTAATTAAATTTTGTTCCTTCTAGATTGATCTCAAAGTTAAATAGTATTAAAATATGCTCTAAGGCAATAAAAGTTTTGATATCCCTACTGAGCGCAATTCTAACTGTAACATCAAACCTGTAATCTCCGAAGTGGAAAGCAGAGCAGTGCAGGACACTCCCACGGTTCATTAGTTACTTTTATGTCCCATGGAATAGGTGGTGACCCTATTGCCATACATCGGGCATGCATCCAGATTCCGAGTCACTACCAGAAATATTAAATTAGAAAAATCCAATAGTACCCGACTCGGGATTTGAACCCGGGACCTGCCGGTCGGCAATCGCGCTTGCGACCACTCGACCAACTAGGCAGTCAATTATAAACAGCTATTATGTAAATAAAAGCGATAAGTTACGCCTTGTATCCTAGAGTATCTCATAAGTAATGTCGGCTTAGGCGAGAAATTCTTTTGATCGTATTTAGATCACTAACTCTGAACCAAAGGAATGGTTTTGTAACTGACCGAAAGAACTTGCTTATTGTTGGAATAAAAAAACGGAATACAATGGCCTAAATGTGAAACATTCGTGATTTATTTTTATAAGATGAAAAATAAACAAAGATGGTACTCGAAACCGACATTTTTTATGAGACATTCTTACAAAACTCTGTTATAAAAATATGGACGAATAACACTATCATTAAACGTATGTCCACACGTCGTTTTGCATTAATCTTAGAGATTACATCTATTAAATTCAGAATAATGTATGTCGTTGAGAATTTTTCAGATCTTTATCCAGCAGCTGCGTGTTGAAGACCGCAGAGTCTACACTACGAAATGAGGAAACATAATTGATATGAAATAAGCGCGCGGAGAACGCAATATAATTTTTGTGTAGGATATGTGTTGCTGTGAATTTATTTTTGTTTCAGATACCGCTGTTTGGTTTGCATTTCTTTTTGATGCCTATGCGTCCGGTCCTTGGTACAAATTTTGAAAAGACTTACGCTGTCATATCTGGCTTTTTAACAAGCTACCAGGTAATGTAAATTTATGTTACACTTATTACTTTTATTTACGTAGATTGATATTATCTTTTAAGGTGACAACTAGATCCATATATTCCTTCAGACGGTTCATATTTGTGTGTACAATTAAGACAGGGCTATTAAATACGAATATATACTTATATACGTGTTCTCCGTAGGGCCTGATCGTGTCAATAATATTCTGCTTCGTCAACGCCGAAGTTCAAAATTGTATCCGAACTAATTGGCAACGTCGCGGCCAGATACGACACGATGTAATCCAAATGTATGGTAAGCATCAAATTGTTACATATTTACAAAGTTATATTTCCACAGGAACTGGCATGGCAACTGTTTTATAGTGGCAAATCGCTAGCAACCGCAATAAGTACTTATATCTATATACTTATATATTTTTATCTCAACGTACCTCAACGGTCCGGTCAACAACTTTAATGGTGAAGCTGTACGCGTATGAGTCTATCGATATACACTATCATAAACACTCAATAGGCGGGTTTCATTGTTAAATCCTGCCCCTTTTTATAACGATTAGAACACACACGATGAAAAAAATGAAAGCTTAGAATAAAATGCGTGGTTAAAGAAATTTAGTTTTAAAGATTTGCTTATTTCTTGTGTCACGTAACATATTAATCATTTCTTCTAACGAGCAGTGATTGGAAATCATGGCTGAATGTTACAGACTAATTTGTTCGGTAACGATAATATTGCTATCAATATTATTAACCTTGTAGATTTAACACAAATAACAATTTTTCAGACTTGAGCAGTGCGCGGGAACGGCGCAGTCGGGGTAATTTTAATAACTATGTATATGTAGATTCTTTCGTAGTTTTTTGTTTCATCCCAACGATTAGTCATCTCAAATATCCAATAAGTATCATTGTAGCACCTTACATGCGTGTCACTGAGTAGAATCGTAGTTAGTAGTTGCACTTAATCACATTTTAATGCAGTGGTTTAGTCTTGACTTCGCATTTTCGAATTTAACCTCTTTTTTTTTATTTTCTCGATGATTATTTTGTTCTTCTCTTAGCTCAATTTTACTATCGCTTTAGCCACTCTCATGTTTGAGTTTAAAACCTCTATTCATACATATAAGAGACTAAAACTCTATATTTAAAAAACTCTAAAGATATTAAATAATTCTATTGACAACGACAACATCAATTGAAAGACTAGAATTTAATTCTTTCAGGGAACATACGGTTATCTCCTTATCTGAAATTTTAACTAAGTTCAAATCAAGCGTCAAATTACACAATGTTTTTATGATATATAGCCTATGTATTATTTTGATGTATGAATCAATATTATAGTAAAGTTTCTTTAAAATTCATTCAGTAGTTTTTGCGTGAAAAAGTAACAAACATCCATACATCTTCATAAACTTTCGCATTTATTATATTTTTAGAATACGAGAGCCAAACTGTAAACAAAGCGTACTAATGCTTGACAGTCTCGCAAATCGTTTAGTCAATAAGAGCTTAAGATTCGTTTGTACTGACAATGGAGCGATGTTAACTTTAACGTGACGTTAAAAAGACAATGACTAACACCTCTTCATACAATCACAACGTAGAGATACCAACGCGTTAACGTAACGGCTTTGGTGATAATATAACACAGAAGGAAATGATGAAAATGTTTTTATGTTAATAATGATTTCTTATCTAATATATGATCTACATCTATTAGTCTCCCAGCTCCTACAAGCGAATTGTGATAGAAACTACATACGTGGACGATTTCTTCGATGTACACCTGCTGTTTCTATTTGACCTCGTTTGTTTTTCTCTTATCTTAGTATTTCTTTCATTAGAGTATTACTGTAGAAGTAAGATTAAAGGTAAACCTTCGTTACCATATTAACAGCTGCGATTCGGTTTTTATTAATTATATTGAACATGATTTTCATACCAACATATTCAACATAACTTTTATAAATTATATTCAACATGATTTTTATAAATTATATTCAAGCTGCTTGAAGTTTTTGATTGTATGTTTATGGAAAATGTCGTTTGTTAACTTAGCTTAATAATTTCTTTCATTGGTGAAAAGAATGTCTCCGTAAATTCATAGCAAAAATTATTTTATGACAGCAGAATTAAAACGAATATTTACCTTCAACTGTGTGTTAAGTTTCTAATAAATTCGTCATGTTCTAGCTGCGACTGCGACAGCGTCAGGCGAGAGCTTTGGCTTTGAAGATCAAGTTGTATAAGCAGAAGACACATGAGACTCAAATTATTTGGGTTCTTCATTCATTCGTTCCGCTCACTCACTTCGTCCAACGGCATTTGAAATCAGTCTAGGATAATCACTCAGTGAATATTACTCAAAGTTTGTTATAACAAACAATTGGACAAAGAAATAGTATAGAAATTTCATTAAATATAATTGTATAGATTGTTCCATGTGGTTTCTTAAAGAAATCTCTAATTTAATAATAATCTAATTATTGTAGTTTTAATATATCTTATTCATTTTAAATGTAAAAGATTTTATGTTAATGACATTTAATGTTAAGATGTTCAAAATATTTATTTACTCAATAAAAGCAAATCTAAACGAAAATTGATTTTTATTTGGAAAAATCTCTTATATCCAAATACACATAAGTAGGCACACAAACCCTTTTCTGGATTCTGGTTAAATTGTGAAAGCAACGACGACCGTTTCATGTTCAAAAATATATATTTTCTACATTTCATTTCAACTGAATAGTCAAATGTAAACGAGTAATAGGTACGGATATGTACTGGCTTCACAATTGGTGAATACAATATAATTGGTCTAAATTCTACGCAAGTACATATCACATTAGAACTCTGCTCTGTTCCATTACGGGCTTAACAGCCATCTCCTTCTTAGTAAACTGCTTCAAAAACCCACTATGGCTCTAATGATTTAAACGAGGTATTTGCTTATCAGTGGCTTTCAATGGATAGCCAACCGTTAAGGCCCTAAAATTCGACTAGCCCTCTACATCCATACACTACAATAGAACAATTTTCTGTAAGTGACTCGGAGTTTGGATCTGTGCACGGTGTATGGCAATACGCTCGCCACCTATTCCATGGGACGTAAAAGTAACTGGTGAAACGTGGTAGTGTACTACTCCCTCTGCCTACCCCTTCGGGGATTATAGGCGTGATGTTACGTTTACAAAAGAACAACTTGATACAAGTGACAGCCAATCGAAATGATAAAACTGCATAGTTATAATGTCTATATTGATTTATAACGTCACGTTCAGCGGAAGAGTCTAGTGTGGCAGTTGCCTAACGTACGTTTAATGTTAGAGAAATAGTAAACAGGATGACGGGAGATCAATTTATCGTACCCGTACAGAGTAGTAAGTTACATCGCCTCTTATTTTTGATAAGAACACAATAATAAATAAAAGCCTGTAAAAATAATGAAGTACCAAAACACATCGCATTGTTCGTCAGCGTAATAAAAAATTAATAAGCTGAAATAAAAAAAGTAGGATCGAATAAAAAAATAGACCATTAATAATATGGAATTTTTAATTACAACAATACCAATTCCACCACTAACGCTTACAATGTTTCGTTTGTCATTAACTCGTGATGCTGCCGTGTTTACTCTCTTAGTCAGATCTAATACACACAATTACTATTATACATGCCCATAGAAATATTTAATAATATCAATAACGTACAACAATTAAGATTACACATTTGACACGTATACGCAATATGTATATACACTATCTCGTTTAACTTTAACTTACATATAAAAAGTATTACTTAAACGAAAATTTAATAAATATTAATAAATTAAGTCCTGAAAAATAATCTAAATCACTAAACATTTTTATAAAAATTTAAATTAATTAATTCATATGTCAAATGGAACAATAGTAATACTTTACGTTGTATTGTTCTATTACAGAGTCCCATACATTGTATTGTCCTATTGCAGACTCCTATCTCATAATATTACAGCTTATCGTCCGCCAAAGCAATTTGGAAACGTTCCTGTTATATTCTATGTCATTTTTCCTAGAACAAAGTTCTATCAATCATCTATACCTCTGTCAAGGATGATTCCCATCTCGACGAGGATGGCGAAAGTTATGAATACTACGTATAGGACAGCAAGAACACATCCCATACTTACTCTTAATGTAAATCTACTTAAAAATAGAACAATCCACAGGCATGCCACGGCAACAAGAAGAGAGCCGACGACGAAGTCGATACCGCCTGAGTTGATATGAATTGCAGCGCTGTCTGCTCCTTCGACCAGGAGAGTCAGGGTTTTGATTAGCCACGGCAGTCCTAACGCGAAAAGAATCGCCAAGGAGTTAGCGCCTAAAGCATTAGAAACTCCAATACCTCCTTCACCTGTAAACAGCAGAAACAAAATTGCTGCTTAACACATATTTCAAAAATTTACATCAAGCGTAATGATCATGGTCACCACTGATGGTAGCAAAATAACATTTTTTAAAAAGCTATTATGACATAGGGTTATTCCACTAAAGCGCAAAGAGAGCTCTCCTTCAAAGCCGCCACAGCCTTAGCCACTACTTGGGTGTTGCAAATGTCTACTTCAAATGTCTACTGTCAATGTGACTACTTACAGCAGATGACCCGTCTGCCTATTTGTTAGGCTAAATTTAAAAAAAGCTTAAAATAAACATAATTAATTAAATAATAACTTTTTAAATAAAATCACTATCAGTATTGACTGTGGGTATTTTACAAAGACTTGACTATTTTAATAACTATTTAAACAAAAAGTGTGTATTAATTTTACTATTAAAATATATTTCATATTTATACATGATTACTATTACATAGGTACCGTTTTACCACACGTATGTTTTCGAGATGGCCCGACTACTAGTGTTGCAACATAAACACATATTGTGTGTTATTTCGTATAGAGTAGTGCTAAAAAAAGTATGACGTCAATTAAAATTCTTCAATACATCACGTTCAGAAAGCTCTCAAGCAATTTTACGGACTCCCACTCCCATGATGGATGCGAACGGATATACTGATTGGTGTGCCAGCACCAATAAATCATCTTCAGTGTCCTTGTTCGTGAGCATATCGTTCATCCATGTAATAGTCGACAAGGAAATAGATATACATTATAATGAACATGTAAACGTGTACATGTTTCTAATATAAAAGGATATAAGTATTTATGTATGTGTCCATATATAAGCAAATAACTATGCATGTACATGATGTACTCGTATACATAAAAAACAGCATATACATATGTATATATATCTTTTCTTCGTTAGTATTGAATTATTATAACAGTCACGTGTCAATTAAATTAATTTATACATACTTACAAAGTGAATTAGCAAAATAATTCACATGATAAATGTCGTCATGATAATAATAGAGAAATAATTATTTAATAATAATTTTCTGATAAACTTTATTGGGTACGAATCAAAACTTGATAAGCGTTATCACGATATTGAGATTTATAAATAACTTTTATCAGGGGTAACTACTCTATTGATAACATTTTTCATTCAACTCGTACGAGTATCGACTAAATAGATATTCATAGAAAACAATTACATAAGCGAGCCACGAGAAACGTTATTCGAATATTTTATATGTTCGTACGTAAGACTTCGTTATTAAGAACGAAACGAACAAACGTGAATTCATATTTTGTTTTATAATTCAACCATCACTTCCTGTTGATTTATTTTTACTGTTTAATGTATTGAGATATAAAGCGTTACTACAGAAGATAATTTCCTCGTGTGTCGATCACATTGTTTTGGGATGAATAAGATAAACATAGCTCTATAATATTGATGTTCGTTTTGTTTTGACGTGTTTGCTTAGCAAAGAAGTCTTAGAAGAATCAAAGAAGAACGAATGTTTCGTCTCTAGTCTCAGCTCAGCATGTGATATTGTACGAATAACACGAGTATATTGGAATAAACACATACATATGTATGTACTATGGCTTGGAATAAAGTTTTCTTTCTTATTATGCCCGTAAATATACATATTTACATATAGAATAAGTTGAAAGTAAATGAATGGAAATCCCCTGTATATTCATTATTTAGGTTATTTGTTTCAAATATAATTTGTTCTATATTTATGCCCTTTATCGATCTCATATAATATTTGACGATGTATGTTTACTATCTAACAAATAACAAGGCAACAAGAACATCACGAAAATCTTACAATGGATACTGGGCATAAACAATACCACTGTGTATGAGTTATATTTTGGGTATTTTATTAGTACTGTAATTATACATACATTTCTTCACGCCAAATCCCTTACGGGGTAGGCAGAGAGCATGAAGTTGGAAACAAACTATTACTATTATATCACACAAACGATATACTTCAGTATTCAAATAATAATATTAAGTCGCTTTTCTGACTATTTATGACTGTTATCTATAAGCCAGTGTTCGATAAAGATACGTCGTTAAAGGACATTTATTATGCGATTTAAATTGCGAAAACAAATGTTTTATTCACTTGCAAGTTGCTATATAGTATACCTATGTATAAGGTATGGCTCCCATATCGTTCTCAAAACGTTTCTATTAAGATTTTAAAAAAGCATCCAAATTAAACAACGCATTAATAAATTTAATGGATCGCGTATCCGAAGATAAAATTTGAATTATATTTTACTTAACATGATTTAATACAAGAAAATATTTTACAAATTTTAAAATCAAATTGAAACTACGAAAAACCTTTCGATGAAGTTCTAAAATAAATGGAACAGAACGCAAGTGACAATATTACAATTCGATATTCTATTTCCCTATTTCCGTCGTTCCGTGATATGACACGTACGGGACATCTGTTCCCGTTCGCGGCTGTTCAATTTTTGAATTTTTAAATATCAAATTCAATATTTCCGCTTACACCGAACAATGCGTCAGTTGCACGATTATTAACAAAATTTAGCTGAGAAATAATATGCAATTCGTTCTACTTATGTATATTGCGTGTAAATATTTATTTCCTGTTCATATTTAGTTTTAAACTATCTACCCCTTGATGGAAGTACATACGTCATAGCATGTTAATTAAACGGTACGTACTTATTATTAGTGTACAATCGGTCCACCGAAAATTTCAGACTTGATTTCGAATAAAAATCGTGATTTCGACCGTGGTGTCGGTTTCTTCCAACAAATGGCCAAGCCTTCGCTTCGTCCGAAACACGAAATGTGCTTATTGCGTGCATAACATTGGAGTAAATTTTTTTTAAATATATTGCTTATGTAAAATGCCCTACTATAGAGTTCCATTTATTGTTATTTTTTCAAGTTTTTTTTCACATCAAAACAAAAATATATGAACAAAATTTTACCCCTATCGCTGTCAACCCCAATATTTTGCAAACTGAAAAAGTTCATGAATTGACACTGTTCTAAAAACAAGAAAACAAATAAAAAATACATTTGCGGAAAACGCTTATAACAAGCACACCAACGCTCAGGCAAGACGGCGTATTCCAGGCTCGTTAGTATGTATACGAGTATATATTCGTGTGTAGTTTACAAACCATTTCGCTACTATAATACAGACTCTGCCTACTTTAAGATAATATGGACGTGTGCGGAGATGTCCCAAGATAATTCAAGAAATGATTTCGTGTTCAATAATTATTTACCTGTAGTTATATATGTAGGTACAGTGGGCTACGCAGTACAAGTCACCAGTAATGGAATGCTGAATTACGCAATAATGTGCCACGTGTCGATGCAAATTATAATAATCAAACGAATTAAAATGCTATCTCATCTTCAGTGGTGTATTGGCGTCATTACCATATCCTCGACCTTAAGAGATTAATTGCGATAATATATCAGAACACTTTTATAAAAAAATATTTATGTACCTATACATTGTTAAAGGTAAAGCTGGCTGTACACGTTGGCCAACGCGTTAGCTCCACATGGTATAGGCCTCTTTTGTGCCTTGGTAATTTGCGGTTGATATTGGCTGACAAAGAGCATAGTGTCCGTTTTACGTACACAAATCAAAGAATTTTCGCATGTTCCACTAACATCATTGACACATTAGCGTCTTAGCCAGTCCGTCGAGCCTTCTCAGCAAATAACAATAAAGTTTTACTAATTATGGAAATGAACCGAAGTGACCCAATAATACGGGGTAGTAGACATCGTAAGAAAAAAAATTAACCGATCCACTTAAAATGTGTACAAAAAGAAAATAGTGAGAACGAACTATAAACACACTTATTTGATAAGACGTGTAATAAGAAACTATATACTTTTTTATCTCGCCCATATTGCCGGAAAAGCTAAACAGACGAGGTACCCTCCCGCGAGTGACCTGTTAGTATTTACGTCGCAACATAAAATAGGAGGCACAAACCCAGTCTTTTTAACCACTCTACTGTGGTACATATTTAAATAATTGCATGTGCTGTAAAATGGCACGGCTACGAGATTTCTCCGTCCACTTTTATCAAACCGCCAATGTGGAAAGGCCGTACGCCGATGAGTAAAGAGCAGAGTAAGAGTAAGAGCAAGGGTCCCATAGAAGTTGGCCAAATAGAGTGGCCCAACGTGTACAGCCGGCTTAATACATAAAGATATCAGCGCTCAATTCACACAGATAATATTTATCTGTTGCTACCCCGAAACATAAGTTCCAACAATAAATCATAGCAGATTACTTACTGACACGTACGATGTTCCAAGTTGTTTTTATACACAGCTTAAATTGCGCATGTTTGTGTTTACGAGTATACGTTTACTATTAATAGATTTGTTTGTGTTACTGACATGTACGGTACGCTTTGTTCTAGTCAAAGATCAGGGTCTATTTCCTATGGAACCTGAACTATAAAACGTTGAATAGGAAATAGTTATGCAATAGTTTTATTAATATATTTTTAATCATTGCTACGTGATGTTTATCTTTATATCAGGCTCTATTGTTTCTAAGCTGGACATCAGCGTTTTTCAAAGAGTTCTATAACACTGGGTCCACTGCTGACCTAATCAAGTCGTCAAGTGCCTTCTTGATATACATTACCAAGTCCTACATATTTAATATTCTTCGAAACAATAGCTACGAGTACTGAAACTATTATCCCTTTATCTGACTGTAGGTATGTTCACTAATCACGCAAAAAGTAATAGAATTTATTGAATTCATTTTAGTTTAACGATACATCAGGATCAGGACATAGAATTTTTTTTATGGCGGAGAAATCTTTTGTTCCAACGGTAGGACGAGCGTAACCGCAATTCACAACTAGTGTGGTGTATATTTTCTGACCCTTTAGACATATACAAATAGATATAAAATAGATAAAATAACTGTATAAGCTTAAAAGTATATATTCTAGGACTAAGTTGTACCACAATAGTGTCTTCTGTATGGGACCTAAAATATACAATGCACTGCCTAATGATATTAAATGTGCAAAGTCTAACTTTAAATTAATACTTAAGCGTTATTTACCACAAAAAGCTTATTATTCTATAAAAGAGTTTCTTGAAGATAAGACTAAAGGCATATAAGCAGGGTAAATTAAAAATCTGGGTAGGCACAGAATATTTTGACACGAATTATTAATGATGTATTTTAATTTAATTTTTAGACAGTATTATATAATTTTAAATTGAGATCAACTGAGATTTTTATGTTATTTTGTTAATGATATTAAGAATCTATCTTAATGTGTAATTAATGACCGAGTATTTTATGTAATTCTATTAATGATACTAGGAACTTAATTTAATGTATAATAAATTAATTGCTAATATTTTGCATGCCTAAGCGGGCAGAACTTAGAGACACTAATTTATGAATGTAAACCTTTTATTACCCATGTTCATGCAAACATTTTTGCTTTTATTTGATGTATGTATGTATCACAACCCGCGATAAAACACTCAGACAAACTCTTCTCAACGTGTTGCTCTTATAAATATGAACACAATATGAACAATCCGAAATAACTAACGCATTACTTGTCTCTCCTATCAAGCAGGACTAGTTGTTTGAAAGTAATAACCGGTTGAAACACTAGCGTGATGTTATTCTATGTTCAGTTAGTCATGAGAACTAATGCCGTACAATTTATGCCTTAGTATATCTATCTACCACATATGTTAGATATAAGTTAAATTTTATGAATATTATGTAGTTTAGTTCCCGGGTCGGGTATTATTGGATTTTTCTAATTTAGAATTTCTAGTAGTGACTCAGAGTCTGGATTTGTGCCCGGTGTATGCCAATAGACTCACCACCTATTCCATGAGACGTAAACGTAACCGGTGAAACGTGTTGGTGCACTACACTCCTCTGCCTGCCCCTTAGGGGATTACAGGCGTGACGTTACGTATGTATTTTAGTTGTCAATGAAATGTCAACCTACCATAGGTTGCAATAGGCACAATGCAAACACTATAGATTTGCACATCGGTTGAAATATATGCAGCGATTATTACGAAAATATCCTGACTGCGCAAAATTTATACGAAACATCTTCGCCTAAAAGAGTTTAAATTCCATAATTATAAACACTCAAAGTGTCAAAGGCTTGAACTGAAGGGGTTTCCGGGCAAGTGTCAACTTTGTATAAATTTAAACTGAATAATTCTTGTTACTTATTGATAGAGTTATTAAATTTAATAACAGCAGCACTGCACTGCTGAAATGGGTTCCAATACACCTAAAAAAATATTACCACGAGTATATTTCTTATTATTTGTGGAATAGTACCTAAAATTTTGGAACTTGATTAAGAACGTATTATTTACTTGCCATTAGTACAGTTAAATTGGATTGTGGCAAACAGCGAACAATGACAGAATGCACATGAGTACCGACCCTAAATTAATGCCTTGCCAGTCCGGAGGCACGGGAAATGCCTCTAGTAGTTGTATTCCCACAGCTATATATTAGATCGGAGAGTCTTAGCCGATTTCCTCTTTGCTCGAACTTGGCAACATCTGTGTATTATAGTACATATGTCTCTTTTTGACTTCCCTTAGTTATTCACTCTTCGTCGCTCTTTACATTGATTACAAGTTTCATATTGTTTTTCGTGTTATTTGATAGTAGAGTGAACGAATAGTGAACGATTTCAATGACGGAACGGTCTCTACGCATCGCATATAAAAGGTCTGCGCTGAATGTGATTACGTGTCGTCATTTAATAAGTTAAGAACTTTCGACACAAAGTCCGTTGATTTACTTTTACTATCTAGATATTTTACAATAGGCACTGCTTCGCAAAAACTTCTCCGAATCTCCCATAAACGCAATTTTGCCCAGCAATGGGAAATAATTGTCGATTTTCGATAACCAAACCCTCTTATCGCTCTTGATAAATATTATAACGTATCGTAGTGCACCTCCGGGGCGCTGTGGAGGAAAGGAAAGGGATTTAAAATTTGTATTCCGCTCGATTTAATCTGATAACGTGGGCAATACGATACAATGCACTCGAGGTAATGGTATCCAGTAGCGAGATAATCTTATTGTGTAAAATAGACTTGCTTTCTACGGTCCCTACGTGAATAATAGCGTATAAAATCACTCGAAGCGCCCTTTTGTGAATTATGGGATACACAAATCATTTAATGCTAACAAATAAACCCATCAAAGGTTAGTCATCATCATCATTATCACCCCTTCGTCATTCCATTATCGTATAGGAGAGGAGGCGCCTCTCGGAATGTTAGAATCTGCACATCTTCTCGTCAAAGAACATGTTAGCAAACTTCACATGCCTATTCTGGAAACCAGTAATATGCACATTTCTTCATATGTTTTCTGAATCAAAAAGTGCATGCCAATTTTTGGACCATGAGGTAGGACCCCGGAAGTCTGGGACTGGCTTTTAAGCCATTTAGGTTACGCCAGCTATAAGTTGCGTAACAAATCAGTGATAATAATTATAATATTAAGTATTAACCGGTTTATTCTTTGACCAAAGAACCCGTTATTATAAACATACGTGTGCCACATGAATTTCGGATAGGTACATATAAAAGACAATAACGTTTGGCTAGAGATCTGTTATTGTTACTACCTGAGAAATAGAAAAGGTATATCCACAGGAAAAGTAATAATAATAACACTTCACACCTATGCGGATGGCCAGACACTCAAACTTTCTTTGTCGCTGGTGTTAAGGTAACGCTAAAAAAACACATAAAAATAAATCATTGAAATCTAGAAACATATCGAAATAAAATCGTTTTAATATCTTCCCAAACGGGATTCCAACCCAAAAGTATTCTTAATACGTCAATATGATCGACATGACAGAGGATTATAAATTTTATTTTTGTAATTTAGGTCTACGATATTTTAAATTACTATTATTAAAAATGTACCGGTTTAACTCACGTACGTTTTTCCGGACGGCCCGACTAGTTTCGGACCTGTACGAGGTCCTTCCTCATGAGCTCCCGCCGCTTGCAGCGAGGTCGCGTTGGAGACTCCGTCGCGAAAAACGTGCGTGAGTTAAGCCGCAAAATTTTTAATTATGTGTATAAATACTCACGAAACATTTAAGAGTTAAATTACTATGTTTATAACATTTTACAAAAGCTTATAGGTTGTTAATAAAGGAG